>PVJI01014588.1:0-43706 GCA_004026765.1 Micronycteris hirsuta
GAGTGACCCCTTCCCTCCGAAGCAGTCTCCCTACCGGCTGATCTTTCAGTTTTATGCGCAGTCCTGGTTTCCAATCTTCTCTACTCTGGAATACAACTGGGTGATCGCTCTGCTCCTCAGAAAATCGGCCCGATATCCCGCCAGTGGGCCGGAGAATAGCGATCACGCTTCTCCCTTCTCCGCCGCCATCTTTCTCCCTTGTGTTAACAAACTCTTATCTTTCTCTTGTTTCAGAAGCTCTTTATTTCTTCTTTGATTTTAAATGATAGCTTTGCTGGATAAAGTAGCCTTGGTTGTAGGTCCTTGTTTCCATTACCTTGAATATTTCACACCACCCGCTTCTGGCCTGAAATGTTCCTGTTGAGAAATCAAATGACAGTCTAATTGGTGCTCTCTTGTATGTAACTCCCTATTTTTTTCTTGCAGCTTTTAGGATTCTTTCTGTATCTTTAAGCGCCATTTGAATTATTATGTGTCTTGGTGTAGGTCTCTTTGGGTCCAAATTGTTTGGGACTCTCTGATCTTCTTGGACTTGTGTGTCTATTTCCTTCACCAGTTTAGGGAAGTTTTCAGTCATTATTTCTTCAAAGAGTTTCTCAATTCTTTGCTTACTCTCTTATCCTTCTGGTATTCCCATGATGCAGATGTTGCTATACATCATGTTTCTTAAGCTCTCCTCATTTTTTAAAATTATTATTATTATTATTTTTGCTGCTCTGCTTGGGTGTTTTTTTCTACCTTGTCTTCCAAATCACTGATTTGGACCTCTGCTTCATCTAACCTACTGTTTATTCCTTCCAGTGCATTATTTCCTTCAGATATTGCATTGTTTATTTCTGACTGGTCCTTTTTTATGGTTTTAATGTCTTTTTTCATGCTGTTGAGTATCGTTATAATCATTACTCTAAACTCTTTATTTGATAAATTGCATGTCTCCATTTCATCTAGTTCTTCAGTGGGAGAATTCTGTTATTCTTTTATTTGTGGTCTGTTTCTTTGTCTTCCCATTTTGGCTGTTTCTTTGTATTTGTTTCTATGTATTAGGTAGATCTGCAAAAATCTGGTGTGGGTTATTGTCAGATACTGCTTGTGACTGACACTGGGAAACCTTGTTTGGAGCTATCAGCAATCCACAGCTTGTGGTTCCCTCTACTGGGTCTGTGTGCACAAAGAACCAGGCTGCTCACAAAGGCCAGCTCTTACCAGCACCAGGCCCAGGGAAGGGTCAGCTAAAGTCTCAGATCTCCCAGAGATCTGCCTTAGTTGTTAAATTAATCACTGATATAACATCCTCTAGCTGTACTCAGCAGCCTGGCTTAAGCTCCATAGTGTGGGGCAGAGTAATTCTTGTGGGTGGTGCTATTGCTTTTCCTCAGGCTGATCCCTCTTAGAGGGGAGTGCTCTGCCTGAGAAAGATGGCCTCTGTAGTATGGGGGATGACTCAGCACAGGGAACCTGGTGGCTGTTCCTTCAGTTCCCTCCCCTGAGCCACCACCCCTAGACTCTCTTCATGAGTCTCTAGTCTATTCTGCCCCCCTCTGCCAGAGTCCAGGGTAAGTGGCTGCAAATGAAATGTTGTGTGTTAGCCCTTTAAGAGGTGCTCTGAGTCTCTAGCCATCTCTCCCTGGGAGAATGAAATTCCTCTGTTTTTCACAGCTGATGTTATCTGGTTTCCTTCCTGGCTCTGGTGCTGTAGGCTGGGGAGTCCAGCTTGGGTTTTAGATTACCTGCTCCTCAGGGTAGAGCGATATTCCTGGTTGCTGAAATATCCCTCCAGAACTTCAGCTGCTTCCCATGGGAGCTCAGCCAGCTTTCTCATGCCTCCTCGGCACTCCCTACCAGTCTCATTGTGGTGAAGTGATTTCTTCTGTCTGTCCTTGGTTATAAGGCTTCTCTTCATTAAGAGTTCAGTTGATTATTCTGAATGATTTCACTACAATTTAGTTGTAATTCCAGATTGGTCCTAAGAGGAGGTTAATGTAGCTACAATTTATTCCTCCCCCACCTTGGGTCTGCCTCAAGAAAGCAGCATTGCTTTCTTAGCTCTCATTTTGCCTTTTTATTTTTATTTGCCATTTATTTCTCAAGATGTATACTCATTAGTGAATTAAACTTGTTTTTTTTTAATTTAAGGCAAAAATATGTAGCTTATAATATCTTTTCCCAAAAGCTATTTGAAGTTTTATGTCTCAAACTCTGAGAAGTTTTACAGAGTATGAATGACCCCTGAGTTGAAAATTATGTGAAAATGTTACAAAATAATATTGTTCCTAATTTACTCCCTAATTGCTTTATATGTTAACTATAAAAGATGTAAATGTTGAACTAGGTATTTCTTCTATATCGGAGACCTTGCTTTATAGAGAATTCAGTAAGGTCACTAACATGGTAGACAATTGGGAATCTTGTGGAGAATCTTAATGATAAAAGAACATGTTGTTAGACAAATCTGCCTGCACATCCCAGGAGGTCAAGCTTATCTAGATAACCTTGGTCAAGATATTTTACCTTCATGAACCTCAGTTGCATCTGTAACATGGAGATAATATGTGCCTATTCTTAAGGTTATTACTGAATGAATAAAATCCCTTATGTCAAGGTACTGCATAGTAACTGCTCCATTATAGGGACTCAGCAAATTGTAATTAGTTCCTTCTTTCCTCACAAGGAAAGGAATATGAACAAAGCTGCTACTGATGTTAATGCTCTTACTTCTCTAGCTTTTGTTTTCATTAATTAAAGTTTTGAAATCTTTTTTTCTTTTGTTTTTGTGGTGCCATAGAATGCTTACATATGGGTAATAACTATACTATATTGTGGCTAGGAATACATATGCATATTGGTTCAACCTTTAGGATGATACTCTGGCAAGATATAGTAAGAGAGTTGCAATCTGCATCCTCCAAAACCTCCTTATCCCAAAGAATTAATCAGAAAAGTGCATAAATGTTCATGTAGCATTATTTATAATATTGAGGGATTAAAAGCAAGCTAAATAAATATATTATTAAAGGATTGGTTAAAAATATATGATGTGCTCACAATGGAACATATAGAGCCATTAAAAATAATGTTGCATAGATTCATAAATTTACCTGGACAACTCATCATTATACATAATTAAGCAATGAGATATATAACAAACTGTATCAATGAAGTTAAAAGTATTTTCACAGTTTAATTTAATTAAACTGCACATACTAATGTTCTCAGTTGACATTTCTAGATGGTTGGTTACTCTATTTTATGTATTTTTGTATTGTCTGAATTTTTAAAAAACAAGCACATATTATTTCTATTTGCTTATTTTTAAAGACATCCATTATTTTTAAAATTATTTCATTAATACATAAATTACTAAGGTAGCACATGCTGTCTGAAAATTCAAACAATAGAAAATGCATAAAATAAGAAATGAGTTAATCCCATCTCCACTATGCATTTAATTTATAAGCAGTAAAAAACAACACAAATATTTTCCATTAATAAAATAATCAGACTCTTACTAATTCAAACTGCTATCATGAGAGCAAGCAGCAGAAACAGAACAGTTTAGTGAGTTTCCTTCCTACATGGTTTGTTGAACAAAGCCAAGTTATTTGAGAACCGTGACTGTCATTGTTAACTTCTTCCTCTGTGATATTTACCATAGTAACCTCATTTGAAGCTTTAAATGAATTCAGAATAAAATACCTGTTGTGTTGGCAAACAGGAGCCTTTCCCAATATTCAGAGCACACATGCCCACCCATTGTGTGAAATTGCACTGACAAGATTCTACTGGAAGCTTGCTGTGTCGCAGTCAACTGGAAAGTACGCCAATCTTCCCAGATCAGACCCAACTGAGAGGCGCTGTACGGAAAGGGCCTGTAGGAGATTGGGCTAAACGCAGCCAGGGTAATCATACCTAGCTTAAATATCCATAATCACAGTTAAGGTTGCTTTTTATTAATTGACCCAGAACTAGCTGAAAGGTGTCTGTTATATAATCCCCCTGAAGAGAAAAATGCTTCAAAGTACATGTGGTAGGGAGCAGTGTTCATTTTTTTGCTCTTAGATTACATTAAGCGTAAATAGACCTAAAGGGATTTTCATCAAGAACAGAAAATTACCCTTTTTAGCAGCTTTGAGACGTAAGGCAGCAGCTGGGAATTTCATCACTAGTTTACTTGAGCAGGATGTTATCACTGTGGTAAAACGGTATATATCCTATTAATTAGGTTTCACTCTCTTTGAGCCACCTTTCATTTGAGGAAGGTGCCTAAGAGGAGAATCTAGCATGGGGGGCCCTTCGTACCTTAATGTGGGAGAGGGGGAGGGCCAGGGGACTGCTGAAGTCAGCCAGGCTTGGGGTTTGCCTTTTCCCCTTGCCCAAGGCCCACATCTCTCCAAATCTCAGGTTCCACAATGATGCAGGCTTTATCCTTCAGACTCGTTATTGAGTCAGAAGGCAGCATGAGGCAGAAGGTATGAGGATCATAAATGTAAGTTCTCAGTTCATCGTTCAGAGTTGTTGTGAATGGGAAGCACTCAAGTACTTAAAACATCAGTGTTACGGATTTTGTATCTCCTTCGAATGGAAAATATAAATTACCCAATAAGATGGCGTGCTGTAGGTGCTCTGTTGTTTCAAATATAAGTGCTTCTCATGAGTTTTGTAATGCACCCTGCATGCTTTGAAACTGTTAAAGAAATGTCAAGAAATGATAGACTGGCAAAATTAACTGCCCATAATCTCATAAATAGTAACTCTCACTCTACCATTTTATCCATTTTCTCATTGCAAAAATGTAAGTTTATAGGTTCAGGTAAAAGAACATCAAACAAAAGAATGAAAAAAAATCCATTTTCTTATCTGGAAGGTCTCCCTAATGTATAATGTTTTCTATGATTAAAACATATTATCTAGGTCTTTCATGAATCTTTACATTCTTATCCGTATGTCCGGATATGATATTAGATCCCACCTGAGAGTCATCGTACTGAAATGCAAGACCCCAAAAAAGTGAGAACCAAATTTCAAAGAAGTAAATAGTTTAGTAGTTAATGACTTTTTCTTTAGCCCTAGAAGTGAAAACTGATAAAATGACATTTACTTTTTAGTACTCGAGGAACTGGAAAGACAAATCCAATTTGAACGAAATTGTGCAGAGCCTCAGGAATGTAGAAAACCATCTCCTTCCTTCGCGCTTGCACCGGAGGGAGTGAGCGGAAGTCTGCGCAGGTTGTGACAAAACGTCGGAGGCCATTGTTGCCTTTCCACCTTCTCATTCAGTTAAAGGATGCAAGAAATGTCTCAACTTTGAGATATCTATAAACCAATCTATGAGAAACGAATAGTAGCACAAGAATAGAAGAAATAGGGAAGCTAATTATAAGTTTCAAGAGTTTTTCTTGAACACATTTCGTTTCGGAATATAACTGGCTCTTCTTTTCCTCTGGTGGCAATGCACTCTATGGACAGTTGTGAAGCAAAACCACTCAGTACGTGATTGCCGCTTCTGCAGAGAAATGCCACCATCCGACGCAAGGTACAAAATTCCTGCGTGCTAATTGAGACTCTCGCCTAGGTAGGATTTTTTATTTCTCATTTTAGGATGAAAGGCTAGCCTTTCATTTAGTACGATGAGTTATACACTTTCAAATGGCCTCTCTGCATAATTTTGCCCTTCGATTCCTGAGTGAAATTTTGTCTAATAACTAGAGAACCACATAAAACACTGTGTTTGGTATACTCAATTTCTGTCAGGTTTCATCTCTTCCTGAACATTGGAAGACGATTCCTAGAGGCATTCTTTCATTTTCATGGTTTGGAAATTCATGGCTATATAGTTTTCTTACCAGTTTATGTCTAATTTTACATACTATTTTCATTTTTTTGTTAAAATCAGATTATTACAAAAATTTTTCCTATTCTAGCTGTAAAATTCAAGAACAATATCTTGCCAATGCCAAGGATAAATGATAATGAGCAAAGAAAGAGTAAAAACAGATTTTTTAATTGTTCAGTTTTTTTCACATTGCTTCATAATTCAGAAATATTTTAACCACACAGAATATTTCAAAGGGTGTAATATAAAATATAACACATTTGTTTTACTTGCTTTAAAAAAATTAAATAAAACTTCATAGATAAAGCTGAAACTAACCAGAGTAACTTTACCCAATCCAACTACTCTCCCTCCTTCTCCTGATGTGTCCAAATTAGTATTTATCATTCTTCTGCAAGTTTTTACACAATAATTAAAACTGCATGTATTTATAAACAATACATAGCACTGTTCTGTATATGTTCTAGTTTTAAATATATATGTATATATAAATATATACAAAAATATATATGTATATAAATATATGTATATTTATATATATTTATATGATTCCTAGAGGCTTTCTTTCATTTTCATGGTTTGGAAATTATATGTATATTATATATGTATATATAAATATACACACACACACACATACCTTTCAATTACTCTTTTTTTTCCCCACTCAACTCTGGTTTTGAGATTGGTCCATGACGAGAGAGATTGAATTCTAATTTAATCATTTTAACAGTTGTAGAGTGCTTCATTGAAGGAATATATCACAATTTACTTTGTCATTTCCTGCTGGTGGATATTTAGATTAAACTATGTTGTAATAAACATTTTCTGTACATACTTTTTTATTCACCTGGGCAAAACTCTCTCTGGAATGGCTGAGTATTTTCATTTTACCTTTATAAGGTGTTGCTAAATTGCTGTTTACCATGGCCATGCCAGTTCATACCCCCCCGTCACTGGACAGAAGACTTGTATTTCTTCACATCCTCAACAGATACTAGCAATTTTAGACTTAAATTTTTTTTTGCTGAATTGGTAGATGTGAAATGATATCTCACTGAGGTTTTCACTCGTACTTTCCTGATTACTAGCGAGGTTATGCATCCGTTTTAATTCTATGGGTCATTTGTATTTTCTCCTTTGTGAATGCCTATTCATTTCCTTTGCTACTTTTCTGTTGAATTGCTTGTACATTTTCTACAGTTGTTCTGGACATGAATGAGTTGTAAATATCTTCTCTCAGAATACAGCTTTTTAAAAAAATGTTTTGTTTATGGTGTCTTTTGTTGATAGAAGTTTCTAATTTTAACATAATTATGTGTATTAATATTTTCAGTTGACACATCTTGTATTTTGCTTAAGAAGTATTTCCATAAAATGTCATACCTACCCATTTTTTTATTTGCATTTTTTAGTTTTCAGATTAGTCACCTTGTTTTTTTAGAGAAGTTTTAGGTTCAAGAAAAACTGAGTGGAAGTACCTGGAGTCCCCACATACCCCGTCTCCGCTGTTGGCATCCTGCACTAGAGCAGCAGTCCCAACCTTTTTGGCACCAGGCACCGGTTTTGTGGAAGATGCAGGGTCTACCAATCTGCGGCCTGAGGGTTGGGGACCCCTGCATTAGAGTGTTGCTTTTATTACAATTGATTAACCAATATTAACACATCATCATTACTCAGAGTCTTAGTTTACACTAGCAGGAGTGTCCAACCTGCAGCCCATAGGCCTCATGCATCCAGGATGGCTATGAATGTGGCCCAACACAAAACCATAAATTTACTTAAAACATTATGAGGTATTTTTGGTGATTACATGTCACGGTATATTTAGTGTGTGGCCTAAGACAACTCTTCTTCTTCCAGTGTGGCCCAGAGACGTCAAAAGTTTGGACACCCCTGCCTAAGGTTTATTTTTGGGGTACATTTTATGGACTTTTACAAATAGATATGACATGTACTCATTGTACTATCATACAGAATAGTTTCACTGTCTTAAAATCCTCTGTGTTTTGCTTATTCATCCCTCCCTCCACCCTGACCCTGGAAACCACTGATCTTTTTACTGTCTCTATAGTTTTGTCTTTTCCAGAAGGTTATATAGTTAGAATCATTCTGTATGTAGCCTTTTCAGATTTTTTTTCTTTTATTTAGTAACATACTTTTAAATCTCCTCCATGTCTTTTTATGGCACAATAGGCAATTTATTTTAAGCACTGAATAATATTTCATTGTGTGGATGTAACACAGTTTATCCATTTACTTACTGCAGAACACCTTAGTTGCTTCCAAGTTTTGACATTTGTGAATAAATATGAATGCAATTGTTATAAACATCTATGTGCATATTTTTAAAAAATATTTTATTTATTTATTTATTTTCAGAGAGAGGAGAAGGGAGGGAGAAAGAGCAATGTATGGTTGCCTCTCACATGGCCCTCATCAGGGACCTGGCCCGCAACCCAGGCATGTGCCCCGACTGGGAATCGAACCGGGACCCTCTGGTTCCCAGCCCGCGCTCAATCCACTGAGCTACACCAGCCGAGCTATGTGCATATTTTTTGTGAACATAAATTTTTAATTAATTTGGGTAGATACCAAGGAGTGTGATTGCTGGATCATATGATAAAAGAATATTTACTTTTGTAAGAACCTACTAAGCTGTCTTCCATTGTGGCTCTAGCATTTTGCATTCCCACCAGCAGTGAACGGGTTCCTGTTGCTCCACGTCCTCACTAGCATTTGGTGTTGTCAAGGTTTGTGTTTTGGTCATTCTAATATTTCAGTAGTGGTACACCATTGCTGTTTTGTTTTGTTTTTTAAAGATTTTACTTATTTATTTTTAGACAGAAGGGAAGGGAGGGAGAAAGAGAGAAAGAAACATCAATGTGTCCCCACTGGGGACGTGGCCTGCAACCCGGGCAGGTGCCCTGACTGGGAATCAAACAGGCGACCCTTTGGTTCACAGCCCGTGCTCAATCCACTGAACTACACCAGCCAGGGCACCATTGCTGTTTTAATTTACAATTGACTAATGACATATGATGTTAAACATCTTTTCATCTGCTTACCTGCCAGCTATATATCATCTTTTGTGAGGTGTCTATTTAGATCTTTTGCTAATTTTGAAATCTGGTTGTTTGTTTTCTTATTGTTGAGTTTATGTGTTCTTTGTATATTTTGAGTAACAGTCTTTTATCAAATGTGTCTTTGTGTGGCAGTGATTTCCACATGTGTGTAAACACGCGGCCCTGAGAATTTACACGTTTTGAGCACAGCTCCGTGTGATTCCCGTGTGAGCAAGTGTGGATCATGTCTGTGGAATTGGAACTCTCTAATAGGAATTTGGCAAAGATGTATCTTAAAAAATTCTGGCTTGCTGTGCCCTACATATTACTTTAACCTGGTCCTATCTGCCACCGGACCTGAATTTACATCCTAATGCCCTGCTATGAGTAATCCTACCTGTTCTGCTTAATCCCATGAATAATCAATTCAATGTAAATGTGTCTTAATGCCTCTAATAAAAGCCCCGGCTAAGCAACCCACGAGGTCCTTCTCCCCAAGATGGGGATGGTGGAGGAGACCCGTGGCCGCCAGATTCTCACCTCCAAGTGTGTCTCTGGGTAAGATTGATTCACGCGGTTGGGGCGGTCCCTCCACGGATTTTGCGGGTCGAAATCCGTGACATCTTTGCAACAATTTTATTCCATTTTGTGGCTCATCTTCTCATTCTCTTGACTTTATCTTTCACAAAGCGTTACTTTCTAATTTTAATGAAGTCCAGCTTATCAATTCTTTTGTTCATGAATCATGCCTTTGGTATTTTATCAAAAATGTCTTTGTGATACCTAAAGTCATATAGTTCTTTTCCTATGTTATCTTCTAGAAGTTTTATAGTTTTGTGTGTTAAATATAAGATTATGATCTATATTAATCTAATTTTTGTGAAGGGTATAAGGTCTGTGTCTAGGTCTTTTTTTTTTTTTTTTTTTGCATATGGATGTCCAAATGCTCCAGCACCATATGTTGAAAAGACTATCTTTGCCCCATTTTATTGCCTTTGTTCCTTTATCAAAGATCAGTTGACTGTATGTATGTGGGTTTATTTCTGGACTCTCTATTCTGTTCCATTGACTTGTCTATTTTTTCAACAATGTCACACTATCTTGATTACTGTAGTTTTATAATATCTTAAAGTACAATTATAAAAGTCCTCCAAGTTTGTCTTCTTCAATAATGAGTTGGCTTTTCTAGGACTTTTTGCCAGTTCATATAAACTTTAAGATCAGTTTCTTGATATTAATAAAAATAACTCACTGAGGTTTTGATTTGGATTGCATTAAACTGTGGATCAAGCTGGGAAGAACTGACAAGTTGACACTACTGAGTCCTCCTACCCATGAACATGAACTATCTCACCATTTATTTAGTTCTGTGATAGTTTTTGTTAGAATTTGGTAGTTTTACTCACAAATATCTTGTACATACTTTATTTGATTTATATGTAAATATTTTTTTAGGTGCTAAAGTAAATGATAGTGTTTTATTTTTATTTTTTTATAAAGATTTTATTTATTTATTTCTAGACAGAGTGGAAGGGAAGGAGAAAGAGAGGAAGAGAAGCATCAATGTGTGGTTGCCTCTCATGTGCCCCCAACTGGGGACCTGGCCTGCAACCCAGTCATGTGTCCTGACTAGGAATTGAACTGGAGACCCTTTGGAGATCCACTGAGCTACACCAGCCAGGACTAAATGATAGTGTTTCTAATTTCAAATTCTGCTTGTTTTTTGCAGGTCTATAGCAAAGGGATTCAGTTTTGTACATTAATCTTTTATCCTGTAACCTTGCTATAATTACTTATTAGTTAGAGGAAGTTTTTTTAATGTAATTTTTGGATTTTCCACATAAAAATTTTTGGCATTGCAGCCAAGGAGAGCTTTATTTCTTCCTTCCCAATAGGTATATCTTTTATTTCTTTTTCTTGTCCCATTACATTACCTAGAATTTTCAGTATGATGTTGAAAAGCAATGATGAGAAGGGATGTTTTTGCCTTTGAGTTTCTCACCATTAAGTATGATGTAAACTTCAGCTTTTTGTAGATGTTCTTTGTCATGTTTAAGAAGTTACTCTTCATTCTTTGTTTGCTGAGAGTTTTTATTATGAATGGCTGTTGGATTTTGTTAAATGTTTTTCCTGCGTATACCAATATTATCCTGTGCTTTTTCTTCTTTAGCCTCTTGATGTGATGGATTACATTAATATATTTTCAAATTTTGAACCAGCCTCACTTACCTGGGATAAATCCCATTGGTTGTAGTGTATACTTTTTAATGTATTATTGGATTTGTTTTGCTAATATTTTGTTGATGACTTTTGCATCTGTGTTCTTGAGATTTATTAGTCTGTACTTTTTTTGTAAATTCTTGTCTGCTTTTGGTAATAGGATCATGCTGGCCTAATGGAATGGGTTAAGTAATACTCCTTCTGCTTCTATCATCTGTAAGAGATTATAAAGAATTGGCATAATTTCTTTCTTAAACGTTTAGTAGAATT
The DNA here is from genome assembly GCA_004026765.1 of Micronycteris hirsuta. Classification (NCBI taxonomy): domain Eukaryota; kingdom Metazoa; phylum Chordata; class Mammalia; order Chiroptera; family Phyllostomidae; genus Micronycteris; species Micronycteris hirsuta. The sequence goes on from PVJI01014588.1 coordinate 11,383, forward strand.
TAGTAGTAAACCCATTTGGGCTGGGTGTTTTATGAGATGGAAAGCTATTATCAATTTAAACTTCTTTAACAGATATAGGCTTTCAATGATCTATTTCTTCTTATTTGAATTTTGGCAAATTGTGTCTCCTGAGGAATTGGTACATTTCATCTAGGGTATCAGATTTGTGGGCAAAGAGTTGTTCATGTTATTTCTTTATCATCCTTTCAATGTCCATAGGGTCTGTAGTGACGTACCCTTTTTCATTTCTGATATTAGCAATTTATGTCTCTGTTAACCTGGCTAGTGGCTTATCAACTTTACTAATTTTTCAAAGCACAAGATCTTGGTTTTATTGATTTTCTCTATCATTTTCTATTTTTAATTTCATTGATTTCTGCTTGAATTCTTAATATTTTTTTTGTTTTCTTTGGAATTTATTTGCTATTCTTTTTCTAGCTTTCTAAGGTAGAAGCTTTGATTATTGAGTTTAGCTTTTTCATCTTTTCTAAAATTTGTACTCACTGCTGTGCATTTCCTTACAAAGTATTACTTTTGATGCATTCCACAAATTTTGATTAAGTTTTATTTTTATTTTAATTTAGTTCAAAATATTTGAAAATTTCTCTTGAAATTTCTTCTTTTATTCAGGTGTTGTTCAGAAGTGTGTTGTTTAATCTCCACATATTTTAAGACTTTCTAGCTATCTTGCTGTTATTGGTTTCCAGTTTAATTCCATTTGTGGTCTGAGAGCAGAGATTGTATAATATCTGTTCTTTTAAATTTATTAAAATATGTTTTATGGTCCACAATTTGCTGTTGGATAAGACAGTTTATAGGTGTTAACCAATTATATATCCACTTGGTTGATGGTGTTGAACTCAACTAGGTCTTTACTGATTTTCTGCCTTCCGTCCACTGCTGATAAAAGGATGTTGTAAAATAGTTATATATATATCTATATATATATAATAGTTATATATACACACACGTGCATATATATACATGTATAGTCTGGCACAAATAACACCCCTTTTTATTATAAAATCTTTTATCACAAAATCATAAGCGTGTAATTCTGTAACATAACAATAGCACACTCAAGCACACCATATGAAATTTTAGGTGAAATGTTCAAATTAAAGCTATAAATTATTACACCCATCTTATTACCCTACCAACTACACTCAAGCGGGCATTACTTCTGCTGGGCCCTGTATCTATTTATCTGTCCCTGGTTCCTGGCACAGTGCTCCTAAAACCCTTTTAATTTCCTAAGTGACAAGAAAACTAGGATCCTCTTTCATTCTAATATTTGGTTTTGATTCTGACTCCTGACACACAACTTCTAAATCCCTTGGAATTTTCTGAGTGATAGCAGTGTATACTGTTCTATTTATTTATGTCTTTTAACAAGTATTTAGCCATATGTTGTAATATCTTTCATAAAAATATTTCCTTCCTTTGTTGTTCTTAGAGACTTTGTAGCTTTTTATGCTATTCTTTAAAATTTCTCATCTAATTTGTGAATTATGAAAATGATATTTATTCTATGGAGTGGGTGAATATAGGTTTATAGTTGTGAGTACATAAAACAGAGATTATTCTTGTATTGTTATTTATTAACTATTGTATTATTTTCTATATGAACAACTGTTATCCTGACATCTAGAAAATTGATGAAGCTTTCTTATTTTTTTAAGTTTACCTGTTTATGCTGTTTTTCTCTGTGTGTTGACAGTTTTTTGTTAGCTGAGAAAAAATTTTATGTCTTCCTTCAAGATATTTCCTTTATTTAATTTTTTTTGCCTATTACATTGACTAAGATTTCTAGAACAATTACAGCAACGTTATATTGTATGGTACCTAGCTTTAATGTATCAGATATTTCATAATTTTTATGTTTGTTAAAGGGTTTTATTATTGTGGTTAGATGAATGTCTATCTTGTTTTCGTATGTTAACTTTTTATACAAATTATGAATCATTAAAATTATGAATTTAAATTTTAGTTAATGCTTTTTGTCTATTTTTCTAAATTAATTATTAGTTATAAGGGAAAGTGAATATGCCATCTACAGAATGTTTTAAAATCCCCTCCCCCAAAGTGCGTAGCTACTAGAAATAGAACAATGATCATAGCAAAGAGGGCAATAGACACAATGTAGAACGCTCATGATGGAGACAGGTGAGGGCATGTGCTATAGAAAAGGTAATTGAAGCCTTTAGAGACTCCAGCCCCTGTCACCATCTGCTGTCAGCCACACGAAAGCCTCTGAAGGAGAGCCACCCAGTGTAGTTCAATCAACCCTCAGCTGCATGAGACATAATAATGATGAAATAATAATAATAGCAATACTGTACTATTGTTCATTTTTGAGCTCATTAATTATATTATGGTTATATAAGATATTAACCTTAGAAATTTAGTGAATGGTACATAAAAGCTCTCTATGCAATTTTTGCTACTTCTTGTAAGTATAAGGTGACTTCAGATGAAACCTTCCAGACCATAATAAAAACAGTGTGCTGATGGCCTGAGGGAAGTGGGAGTGAGGGCTGGGTGGTGTGGGAAAAGGACAAAGGGACATCTGTGATAGTGTAAACAATAAAAATAAAGTTAAAAAATATTACTGATGGTAGTAGTTTGTTTTACCACAACAGGTAACCATAACACAAAGATATTGTCCATTGAAACTCATGGGGATGAGGATACAGATACACTTATTTTAAATTAGCTTTAATTTGAAATATTCTTATACTTAAATTGCAAAAATAGTACCGAGAGCTCTTATATACCACTAACCCAGCTTCTCCTAATGTTAGAAATTTGCATAATCACAATAAAATTAATGACATAAAAAATGAACATGTATACAATACTGTTAAATAACCTAGAGACTTTGAAATTTTCCAGGTGAACATTTAATGCTGCTTTTCTAGTCCAAGATTCAGTCCAGAACCCACAATGCCTATAGTTGCTACATTCTGTTAGCCTTCTCAAATCTATTATACTTCCTCTGTCTTTGTTTGTCTTTTATGACCTTGACATTTTGAAGAGCATGGACCAGTTATTTTGTAGAATGTCACAATTTGGGTTTATATGATATTTCCTCACGATTAAATTCAAGTTATGCATTTTTTTGGCGAGAATATCGGAGAAGCACTGTTGTAACCTTTTCAGTGCATTATATCAGGCACAGCATTAAGACATGTTTTAATTCACTGTGTTTTCTTATGCAATTTTAACTTTTATCACTTGGTTAAGGTGATGTCTGTCAGGTTTTTCCACAGTAAGATTATTATTTTTTATTTGTAATCGTGAAGGGTGAAAAAAAGTTCCTCCTACTTTATAAGGTCTGTTAGCTGGGTTAATAATCAAATTAAAAAGACAGATTACCAGGAAACAACATCCCAAGTTTATGATATGAATGCACATTTGGGGAGTGCCATAAGAATGAGACCTAATATGCGGTGGGCAATTGGAGCTTATATGCCATTCTGGACAAAGGAGAAAAGGGGACGAGGGTCTGAGATTTCAAAAGGGAGAAAAAAAGGCAATTCTTAGGTAGATGAAAAAAGTGGAATACATATGGCAAACAAATTCCTGCTTGCTGACCCAGAAACTGGCACTCATGGGAATAACCTAGCTACCAGCTACCTGCTTGGACCTTCCTTCTCTAATCTGAGGTGAGAATGCTCACATTCCCTTCTTGGAGCAGATCTTTCCATCTTAAATCTCTTAGGCAGGAAAGGTGGAAAGTCAAAGGTTGTTTCTGAGTCTTTTGTTTCTTAATAACCAGCTTAAAATTAATATCCCAAAAGGCACATGTTTGGGGGTGGCAAAACTTTGTTTTTCTTCATAATAAATATCTGGTGAGGAGATATTTTGAAACTATGCAAATATCATGTTTCTTATCATATTTTTACCTACTAATTTTAGCATCCATCTGTAACTCTTGCCTGCAATAATTATTACTGTTGTGTTTGCTCAATGGTGATTTTCTATTTTCATCATTTCTCTACATGTTATTTAATAAGTGGAACCTAATCAACAAGATAAACAAGTAAGCAAAATATAACCAGAGACATTAAAATAAAGAATAAACTGACAGTAACCAGAAGGGAGGGGTGAGAGGGATAATGGGGGGAAATAGGGGGAGGGACATCAAGGAATATGTATAAAAGATACATGGACAAAGCCAAAGTGGGTAGGTTCAAGGGTGGGAGGTGGGGACAGGTGGGGTGGGGGGCATTCTGGGTGGGGGGAATGGAGACAACTGTACTTGAACAACAATAAAAAAATAAAGAAAAAAAATTTGTAACAAAAGCTGTCCTTTTCTTCTATTTATTTATTTATTCAATTATTTATATCACTGTGAACTATGGGTTATAATACAATATGTCATTTATGTCATTGTTCAAACTGGCTGAGATGTGGCTACTGTAATTCTTCAAGTTGTTCTTCAATGTGCTTCCATATTTGCTAGCATTTCCTTTCTTTTTGGCACCAAAAATATTCCAGGATTGTCTGGAATTTTCCCTGTCTTTATTCTAGAACCCACCATTCCTCCAAGAACCCCAGTTTCTTTCAATGGGATTTCTTAAATTTCAGTAAAAATTTGGTTTTATTTAGAAACTAAAATCTGGGAGCTTGGTATTCTCATTACTTTTGGAACAGTATTGCTACTGGGCTCTCTCAGTGGACAGAGCTACAATATATATTCATGTTTATATAAACTAACCTATGCACACAGACATAACTGTATTTATTTCTATATCTATCTGTTGATAGCAAAATAGCACTGGGTGTTAGACCAGTGGAGTCAGACTGGACATCAGTTCAGCAACCTCAGTATTTGACTTCTGGCTAAGAAAGAATTCAAAGCTAAGACTCAAATTATAAGAAATAGTTTATTTAGAAAGTCACAGAGATAGAATAAGTGAGCCATAGAAGAAAAGGCCCCAGGAAACAAGTTACAGAGGCAAAAGAAGGACCCTCATAGCTTAGGAAAAAGAGGGTGCATAGCAAGGAAAATGCACCCAGAAAGAGAAGGGGGTGGGGAAAGGCCTGGGCAGGCTCCATAGAGAACCACGCAAGGTCCTTCGTCCTGAGAGTTTTTACCCTCTCTCTAAAGGTGGGAATCTTAGGGGACGTCCCAGGGGGAGGATCTCAATAGAATCTTCATCAGCTTTTCCAGGTGTGTCCTTTCAGGGTCCTGGTCTCCGCTGATTAGTCAGCACTAGGGAAGGGGGTCATTAGTCATTGCAGCTGGTCCTGATGTTAGCCATGGCATTACTTTATCTGGTTCTGTTGCTTTTCTAGGCCTGGAGCTGAAATGCAACTGAGACCTAAATGTCATCTCTGGTTTGACCAAAACTCTGGCTCTGTGGTCAACAGACCCAAGGATTTGTTTTTAAGATCACTTGATGCAGATCAGAGCCTCATTGTCTTGAGGGCCCAACGTTTAAGGGAGTGGTCATGCAAGGGCTTGTATGGGAGTCTTATGAGGCTTTTCTCTAGCCCCCTTATTCCTCCTCTAATGGGGTCTCCCACATGAGTAGCCACAAGCTAGGGGAGGGAAGGTCAGGGGTAGATCTAAACCAAACGACCAGCAATATGAAAGGTCAGGGGGTCTAAACCACATGACCAGAAGTTGCTAGCAGGGAAAGGTCACCCTGGGGGCAAGGTCCTTGTTTTCCCAGTTTTGTCCGTTGCTAGGAACCCAGGGTTTTCCACCCTGGTGACCTTCCATATCTGGCCTATCGTCCTTGACCTGCTCACGACTAATTGCCTACTACATATCTATTCATATTTCTATTAAAAACAGAAACCTCTCATTTTAATCCACCACTATAGATTTTTATTCTAGCAATTTTTATTTATTTATTTGTAACTCATTTCTCAAATCCTGAGAAAACACACTCTCGTTTCCATGATGTGTTTACATATGAAAATTGACTTTGGACAGTGATGACAGTGCCCCTCTGCTCTCATGGCCTCCTTTTCTCTGCTTCTACATCGACTTCCCTTGCAATTCAGATCTCATAACATTAAGTTTGTCAACAGAGACAAATGGAGACTCCAGCTTTGTAGAATCATGCAGTTAAATCGTGCACAGGGGATCAGGGTTAATAAGCAAACACAGACATTTAATTAATGTTTTTATGTAATTCCATTTTACTGGGCTAATTTCATATTGGTTTAAGAAAATTAATCATTAGATAGATTTTGTTGAGTACAATGCTAACACCTCTTCAACAGGATTTACAATAAAAATAGCAAATTGAGACTGGATATATTCAGCAATATATGTCAGCCATGTCCTAGAAACTGAAAACAAACAAAATTAATATTATGCATTATTTTAATTTTTTAAAGGATGTTAGAACACTCTTTCTGTGAATGATGCCACACAAAACTCGTTTTCACTGTTCTAGTTAGTGACAGGAATAAATGAATATCAATTAGACATTTGTTTTACATTTATTTTAAGCTTAAAATGTCAGCTATATCATTTGAATAATGTATGTACCGATTTTAACTAATAGTCTTATTTTTTCAGCTACTTAGTTTAGAAATGATAATTTTAGCTTTAAAGCATGTTTTGATTTGCAAATTTGTTACCACATCTTTTTTCTTTATGGGTTTCTAAATATCTATAACTTTAGAAGTAAAATACTTCCATTATGTTCATGAAAGTCCTCATCGGTGCATTGGATATCTTGCATGATTTTTTATAAAACAATAGAAACAACAGATGCTTTGGCAAGTGTGAGTTTTAGGTAAATATTCATGTGAGGATTGTCTTAAGAACTGTCTTCAAACACATAAAAGGTGAATGTTGAACAAATTGAATCAGCTTTTTGCTGACTATCAAAATATACACAAGAGAGACGGAGACTTAAATTAGGGTAAGGAGTTGAAATTTAATTCTGAGGAGCTATTTTATAGTAAGGGCTGTTAAATTCTCAGATATGCTCTTGAAAGCAAGGACTGAGAATTTATTCTCCCAAGGTCCTTATAAACGAATAAATTTATAATTTCAGGATAGTTTAGGTGATATCTCACCTCTATGTAGTGACATAGACTTAATGAGGCCCCAAAGGCTGCATCGTAGCCTTAAGATTCTAAGAAGGCCATTTGCCCTCAGAATTTACGTTGGCATGGGACCAAGGAGCTGGGCTGGTTACCCATCCACAGAAACATGACACTTAAGAAATGATGTGAGTGTGCTCAAGTGCACACACCCATGCATTGGTAAGTCTGGGACCATAGCACCCTTGGGCATGATGGAATAACAAACATTAAGATCTGTGCTACATAATTCTGAGGGTTTGGGGGGAGGTGGTGATGGTGTATGCTTCATTAACTAATATAACAACGGTGTGAAGCAGAGAGCATACAATTCCTACTATGCCTTTAGGGAAACAGAGGAACAGATTTTAGAGTATTTGTCTAAGATCAAGAAGCAGAGTTGGGACTTGAATGCTTGTATTTTGACATAAACCATTGCTCTTTCCAGTTACCCATTGCCTTTTGTGTGAGCATATTTGGAATGAAATGTAAATACCAAACATAAAGGAAGATTCCATGTGTTTGGACTCAGGCAAAGATGCATTTGTTGGGAGGAAAGAGGCTTGAAGTTTCTGTGGTTGAATTCAGATGAACACTCACAGTGGAGTGTTCTATGAGTTGAAGGTAGGTATCCCATGGTATTAGTTTTAGGGTTTCATTCATTCAGGCTTGAGTAACAGAAAAACAAAACAAAACAAAATAAGAATGCTGAATGCAAGATTGAAGATTATTTCTCTCTCATTTAAAGGAGTCTGCATGTAGGCACTCTGTGCCCAGGATGGTGGTTCCACAGTGATCAAGGCGCCAGGTTCCTGCTCTCCTGCAGCTTTCTTGTCTTTTCTGAGCTGCCCACTGGTCCAACCCCTAAGGCGGTAGCCATCGCTCGGCATTCTGGCCCCAAAAGGAGGAAGGGGGGTGGTGCGGGCAAGGAGTGCCCCTTGGCGATTTCTAGGTTGTCATGCATATCATCCCCGCTTACATCTCATGGATCAGAACTTAGTTACATGGCCAAGACTAGCAGCAAAGGGACCTGGAAACAAGACCTTTTGGCGAAGCTGCAATGTGCCAGCTAAATCTAGAATTCTGTTAGGTGGGAAGAAGGGATACGTGGATGTGGGAAATGACTCTGTCAATGAATGCTACATACATCTGTAAAAGTAGTCTCTATTTTTTTAAATTTTGTGGTCAAATAAGCCTCAGAAATGCTCAGTTGAATAAAGCTAAGCAGATCTCTTTAACACCAGGCTTCTCAGAGATGCTAACGGGTATTGTGACAATCTGAATGGGATATGACATGTATAGTGCCCACACTTATTTGACCGTAGAACTCTTGACTCATGGAGCATCTTTTGGGATTAATAGTCCATAAAACATACTTTGAGGAAATACTGCTATAAACTGTTGAATCCAGGATAAATAATTCCAATCTGTTCCCTCCTGCCGAGCACTGACTGAAGAAAGTGCTGCGCCTCCCCTGACTGACTTAACTTGGTTTATTCCGTGTCAGTCAGCGATATGGTAAAGCACAGATAATGTGCATGACTGTGGAGCAATTTACAAATATGAAGGATTATGGAAATGCCAAGTGATTGGACACTAAAGAGGAATTCTTAAATTTCTGCCTGAAAAGTCCTGAGCAATTTTCAGTAGAAATTCAGCATTCTCTGACACATCTGTTAATGGAGAGAGCACTTTTGAATAACACAGTAACAGTAGCCACCACTGCTGAGCACACGGGGAACCCCTGGCGCTGCAGCTGGCTGCTCACCCTGGACTGTGGGCACTTTCGTGTCACTGGGCCTGGCACAAGGAGCACGTCTGAAATCTACCCTGACAGCTGTGCTGCCTTTGCCTCAGCCATTCATTCACCCAATCATCTACACGACTTTTTACACCACCTTCTCTCTTTTCTAACTCGGAACTCCTCCTCCTTCATCCTCATTTTCTGCATATGACCTGCTCCCTGCCTCACTGCGCACTCAGAAGCGCTCGAAGAGAACTGCTGCCGACTTCCCCTCGACTTCCCGGCCCGCGGCCTTTGTATCTGTGAACGCTACTTTCTCGCCTGTTCCACAGAAACTACATACATCTCGTTCTAATGCCAATTCCTTCCCTTGGACACTAGTTTATATCCCTCTTGCCCTCTCAAAGGTATCACCCTCGTGATTCTTACCTCAATTTCCTACACTGCCAATTTGTCCCTTTCACTAGGCTGTTTTCATTATTACACAGACCTGCTCTCCCCCATCTTAAAAGAAGAGAAAAAGTAGCCCTGGCTGGTGTTGCTCAGTGGAATGAGTGCGGGCTGTGAACCAAAGGGTCACAGGTTTGATTCCCAGTCAGGGCACATGCCTGGGTTGCAGGCTGGGTCCCCAGTGGGGCCACGTGAGAGGTAACTGCACATTGATGTTTCTCTCCCTCTGTTTCTCCCTCTCTTCCCTTCTGTCTAAAAACAAACAAATAAAATCTTTAAAAAACATAATTAGAAAAAAAAGAGAAAAAGTAATTTTTTCTCTTGACTCCATTTTTCTGCTCTAATTTCTAATAAACTCCCTGTTGCCTCCAAGTTTTCTCTTCTCTTCACTTTTAACCTCTCCTGTCAGGCTTTTGCCCCCACTGCCCTGAAACGGCTCCTGTGTAGGTCCCCAGTGATGGTCACTTGTTGCTAAAACCAGTGGCCTGTTCTCAGACCTCTGCCTTCTTACTCACTTGGTGGCATTTGACACAGGTGACTGCCCTCCCTCATCCACTTTGTCTCTCTGGCTTCAGGACATTGCTCTCTTCTGGTGTCCTTCCTGCCCCACTGGGCATTTTTCTTGTTGAAAAATATAGTATATTAGCTCTGGCTAGAGTGGCTCAGTGGACTGAGTGCTGGCCTACGAACCAAAGGGTTGCCAGTTTGATTCCCAGTCAGGGCACAAGCCTGGGTTGCAGGCTGGGTCCCCAGTAGGGGGCGCATGAGAGGCAACCGCACATCGATGTTTCTCTTCCTCTCTTTCTCCCTCTCTTCCCCCTCTCTAAAAATAAACAAATAAAATCTTTACACAAAAACAAAAAAGAAAAAAGAAAAATGTAGTATATTAGTCATTCAACATACCAAAATGCAATACCAGTCTAAAGTCTTTGGGGGAATTTCTAGAAGATTTCAAAAGTAAAAATGAGTGATTCAGATCGGGTATCTTGGATTCCCTGAGTTAGTTTCTTCGGGCTTACTGTCTAATGGTTTCGACTGTATGGTCCTGAAGTCATCTTGCACTGCCCGGATTCTTGGAAAGCGCTACGAGATTTAAAATATACCAAAGAGAAAAAAACCCAGATGTTCTAGGGTATAATCCATTTTAACTATGTTGAGGCTTTAGGTTAATCTCATAGCTTTTCTGAGCCTTCATTATCTCATCTGTCACATGGGGAATAAATAATATCTTTTCTACCTTTCTAAAAAATGTTTATAAATATCAAAGCACATGAAATTTGTACGAATTTGCGCCAAGAATGCTGCAATGCTATGTGATAAAGAAGGGAACAATTATTTCAAGTCTTAGAATCAAAGAGGCAAATTCGAACCACAGATTCGAAATTTGCATTTCACTATACAAGGTTTATTATGTGGCACGCATTCCCTCTATCAGTCTCTCCCATGATAGAAGATAGCAACCTTGTCTTCCCAGCTGCTCAGGCCAGCCTGACCTTGGAACGATACGTTTCTTTCCTATTGCTCTTACAGCCAACCCAATTAGAAAATACTTTCATTTCCACCTTCAAAATCTGTCTGTAGTCCAATTACTTCTTACCACTTTCACAAAAACTCACTGCCATCTTTCTGATATGTGCCACCATCATCTTTTGCCAGGATTGTTGCAATAGCTTCCTGGGTTTTGGCTTTTGTCCTCACCCTAGGTCGTCTCTTCTCTGCACATCCACCAGGGCGGCCCTGTTAAAGCACGTCAGGTGCCACGTCACTTCTCCGTTCAAAACCCTCCACAGGCTGTCAACGATTTTACTCCAAAGTCAAAGGCAAAATCCTCACAATGGCCTACAAGAGCACACTCCTCTCTGAAATCATCTCTTACTGACCTTTACAAAGTCTGTTTCTTCTGCCAAAAACACTATTTCCTCACATTTCTGCATGATTTATTCCATCTCCTCCAAAATGTTTTGCTTAAATGTCATTTTCTCAATAAGGCCTATCCTGGCCTCCCTGTTTAAAACTGTAACCCGTTCCACCACCATGGCTCTTTCCATCCCTCACCCTGGTTTCTGTTTTCCTGTATCACAGTCACCTCTAACGTACTATATCATATATACATTTATTATATTGATTGTTTATTGTCTATCTCTTTTTCCCGGTTCAGTAATGAAGGGACTTGTGCGTGTGTGTGTGTGGGTGTGTATTTTCCTCTAATGTATCTTAAGGACTCAAGAGAGTGCTTGGTGCATAGTAGGTATTCAGTATTCTTTAAGTGTTCAGTGAGTTCTGAAGACAGTAATGCTAAGTGGCTGTTCTATCTGTTTTGCAGCTACATAAGCTGAGGTGTGTGGAGACCAAATAACTTCTCTAACACCACAGAGTGAGGAAACTGCATGGTTGGCTTCAGGCCATGATCTTTGCATTGTGCCTCTAGTTACTCATCTTGTGTGATGGATGCTATGTCCAAAGCCAGAAGATGAGAATGTTTCAAAAGGAGGGGATTGTCAGTGGGCTGAAAAGCTTTTAGAAATGCCAGAGAGAAGAAAGATTGAGAACAAAGGCTATAGTTCTTTGTAACTAGGTGATAGCGACCTTTGCAAAAGCTATTCAGTGGTACTGGAGCCAAAGCCAGAGAACCGTGAGTGAGGGAGTGCAATGGAAAATAAGTAAAGGAAGAATGCATAAATAAGTACTACTCTTCATAAAATCTGGGGCTAGAAAGGAGAAAAGACTATAGTTATATGGAAAGGAAGACTGTTTTATTTTTTGGTGGTTTTTTAAAAAAATTTTTAGGATAAGATGAGCATATTTATACAAAGAAGGAAAAGAGGTAAAGACAGGTAAAAATGTAGGTAGTGAGGATAGAGGTAAATAGAATGGGCCACTTCGTAGGAATTTAGTGGATAAAATCTTGCATCGAGATCCGTGGAATTTCCAGGCCAGGTTGCTTCTGTTGAACTGTGAGGCACATGGCCTGTGGTAAAGCAGGGATTAAGTTATCCCTTCACCTTACTTTGTTTTGTCCCTTGAAAGGAACTTTTCTTATTTTCCTTAGCAGTTTTTTCCAATGTTATCGCTTTCCTCAACCTCCTACCTTAGTTCCAAATGCCACTTATCTTCTACCTCTTAAACAGGTGACATTGCCTATTTTCTAGAGGTAAGAGACTAGCAGGTATGAGCTTTTCCAACTCATTGTACTTCTTATCTGATCTCACTTGCATCATTACTGACTTTATTTTCTTTCCTCCCATCTCAGCGGAAAGATATTACTATTTCCCCCCAAGTTCAAAATCATTTTTATTTCATTTGGAAACTCTATTCACCAAGTTCTTTATACTTGTAGCAAGATTTCCTATATACAGAATATTCCCTATAGATATCATTTTTCTGAACTTCCAGTGAAAATGTAATGATTTCCTTTATGCAACAAATATATATATTCAACTTCTACTACACTGGGCATTGTGTTTGATATTGGGACATTCTAAAATAAGTAACTTCAGTTAGATAGACTGTGGAAAATAGAAGCATAAACAAATCATAGTATCATGTGTTAAGTGTAACAATGCCAATTTTTTTCACAGTAAAATTGATATCTACAGAATGCTCTTTCCATAATTTGTGTTTGAGTGACATGGATTTCCTCTGTTATCCTAAGCTCACTTCACTTGGTTTCTGTGGCTTGGAGAAAAGAAACATTGATTAATAGGCTGAAGTTAGCAAGATCGGTAGGTGGCAGGGAAGGCTTCCAGGAAAGCTTTGTGGAAGAAGTAATGTGTGAAGTGAGTAAGAATTAAGCAAAAAGGAACTGGGCTCTGGCTAGAGGAAGTGCGGGGAGAACTGTGGCTGTGAGGAGGCAGTCAGGGGAAGAGCAGTGGCTCTGAAGGGAGACACAGTTCTGTGGGAAATGTCAGCCAGTGTCTCTGGAGAAAGTCCATAGCAGGGAGCCCCAGGTGAAAAGCTGGGAGAGCTGGTCAAGGATCAGAATGTGGAGGCTCCCAATAGGCTGTGGGAATGACTCGGAACACTGTCCCTAGGCAGTGCGGAGAAGCAAGGGAGCTCCACAGGCAAGTTCATGGGTTTGTGGAGGATGGATATGAAGGATGAGCGTTGAAACATATGAAGGATGAGTCTTGAACTATCTTCAACATCAAATGTTTTCTGATTGCCAGCTCCCCCTAAACTTCCTGTTGCTTCATTTTTTTTCTCTTTAAGTAAGAACATTTCTGGCTTGCTGTTGTTGACCTTTATTCCTCCTTCCCCTCAACATCTGACCTCAATATTTTAAATCATATTCATAAAATTGTTTTTGTAATTAAAAGAGGAGAACACAACTCGGGATGCAAGGAGAGGTCAAAAAGAAAAGTGAAGTGGAGAGAAGGCAGCTGTCCCCGTCCGGTTCGCTCAGGGTTAGCTTGGCCCTGTCTCTAGAGTGAAAGGTGTAACCGGAGCGACGGACCCAGAGGGGGAGACATTTTATCCAGGACATTCGGGACGAGTGGTTGCTTAATTAAAAGGTTCTGTAAAATATGGAATACACATCTTAAACAAAGTATATCCATCTAATTCTACTTTAGCCTAAGTAAATATAATGTAAATAAAAATGATTTGCCAAGCTTTCAATGTAGGGCCAGTGTCTAATTAGCTACATTGATTAGAATTCCTTTTTTGTCTTTTTTTTCTTTAAACCTTGGCCTCAATTTGTCGCACTTAAGTTTCTTTAAACTGATATAGAGTTAAATTAATTGTGAAGCAATGAGTTTAGAATTCTTCTAGATTATCTTCGGTATCTACGCTTGCTTCCCATAGACCACCATCGACAGCAGTATTTGGAGCAAACTTTCTGTGGAGGGAAGGGACGCAGTTATGAAGGGGCAACCTGGGGGGTCTTTGTGGAGACAGAAGTGCTCTGTGCTTTAACATCAATGTCCTGGTTGATACTGTACCACAGTGTTCCAAGATGTTACCATTGCAGAAGATCGTCAAAGGGCACGTTGAGTCCTTATTATTTCACTGAACTGCGCGTGAGGCTACAGTTATCGTTAGAAAGTTAATCCACATATTGCTGCACTGTGAGCCCAGTTCCAAAGATCGCCAGTTTTCAAAGATTACTCACACAAAGGACACTATGGTTGAACTTGAGGTCTCTGTAAATTTGGTGTCAGCTGTAGAGTGCTGTGAGGTTCCTCGACATGGGAGAAATAGATGATGCTCTAATTTGTCTGTGTCTTTACTGACATTCTACTGATACCCGAGCAGATGCTATGCTGCCATGCTGATATATTCAAAACATTTTAGAGCCATGCAGGCCTTTGCCCTCCCTGTGAAATAATGATCAGAGCCCCTTGCATTTGCCAGACCTTTTGTAGTGATACATGGATAGCAGTGGATATTAAGGTACAAAGAAGGATAGTTAGAGCCCCCATAGACATATTTCATGTTTTTACTAACAGCCAACTCACCCATTGCACGTTTCCAGCCTCAGACTCTGTTATTGTGAATATCATTGCTATGGCTCACAGACGACAGTCACACGCACACAGAGTAATGGTGCACATACATCTGTCATTCTCCTGAAAAGCCTCAGTATTATGCATATTGTTTCACACTTAAAACATTTAACATCTCTAAATTGAAAACAGAAGAAGCAGGGGAGGGAACAGAAGGTGACAAGTGAAGAGGAGGAGGGGGAGTGGGAAGGCAGTGTGTATAGGAAGAGCAAGGCATATGGGGAAACAGGGAAATGCCAGATTCGTAGAAAACAGCAAGCCAGCGTCGGATTGATGACCTGCATTGGTCGTGTCTCTCACGGGGCTTCAACTGAGGGTGCTGGCAGTGAGCAGGCGACTGTCTCACTGTGGCGGAGACCTCTGTCTGCACAGCAGCACTGGCACAAACTCGCCGGCCACAAGTGTTCTCCAGAGGGTGTAGCACAGTGTCAACTACATTTTATTCTATGATTTCCATTCACATTCGGGAGAAAATTTTATCTTTTCTGTCCCAGGTTCCCCGAAGGGCAGATTTGTTTACCTGCAGTTTCTAGAAGCTGTCTGATTATAATCACCGTGAGTAAGCCTCAAACCTCTACACTCAACCAACAATAAAAACAGTTCAGAGAACAAACAGCCGAAGCTCACCCGGCTGCTCACTCTTGTGGCCCTCTCAGTGGGCTTTGCGCTGCTTGGACTCCAGACCCTGCAGATACGCACAACTGAAAGGAAGGCTTTGAAGTGGCACAGACCTGCACTGCAATTCTGGCTCTGAAATAGTATGCCCTTTGGGCAGCCACTTTAATTTCCTGTGTCTCTGTGTCCTCAACAAGATTACTGTAAAGACTAACTGAGCTAGGGATGGGCCAGCATTCATATCTGGAACAGCAAGTCTGATACATGGAAGTTTTTTTTCTTTATATCCACCTCAGCTGACCACCATTTGGGAATCTCAACTTGGACAGAAACTAACTCCTTAAGATTCTGACTTGTCCAGATATATCCGCACATCCAGGCAGCCCCTGCTCACCATCAAAGCCAGCAGGGGGGGCGTGTTGGGCAGGTGGAAGTGGTGGCTTCTTTGATAACTTCAGGAGTAGCTGTCACAAGGAGGTATAGAGCAGGGAAGGAAGAAAGCCAAAATGTTATTGTTGAAAAAACTGTGTCGATGCCTAAATATGTAGGCATTACCTGTAGGCTAAAAGAAGTAGCTGGAGGAGACACTGAAGTCAGGCTGGAGATGCAGTGTTGGGGCAGAAGAAATACTGTTTCATGCTGCTTATTATGGACCCGGCTTTACCTAGGCCTAAAACAATTCAGGAGATTCCATCTGCACAACAAGATTACTGGCCTCGTCACTTTTGTCCTATCTACTGCTTTACTCCAGCATGATTCCATGTGGATTCATAAAGACTTAACATGGTAACAGTCTGAAAGATTACCAAAAGAACCTCCTTTGGTTCCCTATTCCAGAAAGCATGCCACAACCTTGGTCAGAAAATATTTCCTAAATATCAGCACTGCCTTAGTGTGTGGCTGGTATCCTTAGGAATCTCTAAGGTTTTGGAGCAAGAAATTTTAAACATGATTCTAGGAAGGTACACCTGAATTCTGTCTGGAAAATGAAATCACGAACTCATGACCTTGAGTGATGGACAAATTTTGTGAGAAATTAAAAAAAATTCAATTACAGTTAACATACAATGTTATATTAGTTTCAGGTGTACATACAATGTAAGGACTAGACATTTACATAACTTATGAAGTGATCACTCTGATAGGGTGAATTTTGAGTGAGAGAGCAAAACAGGGGTCATTCTTAGTTGAGAAATGAACCAACTCATGCCCATGGGGATGATCTTTGAATTCAGAGGCAAGAGGCCAGGTAGCGCGGTCTTAGCTAAAAGTGAGGGAGGCAGGAGGCATCTCTGTGAGAAGATCTCAGTGCCCACACCTGTTCAGTTCTTCATAAATGGTACAATGAGGCAGTAAGTGTTCTTGGGCACTAAGCAACTTTCTATCAGCATCCCAAGAAATCGGAAAACAGTTAAGTGTTTGGATTATCTCCAGTCAGTGCATGAACTCACCCTTCGTGTGAGAAGCACAAAGACCTTACATGCCACTGCGGACTTGGAAACCTCTTAACCTGTTTTTGGTTAATAACGAGGATCCATGAGTCACTGACAGTGCCTCTCAGGATGGTGACACTGATCTCAGAATGCCCTGGTTAGAAAGAGGACACTTGACAGATTTCTGTTTTCAACTAAGAATTATTTATTTATTTTTTGTACTTGACACTACTTTGAAGGTATCGAAGAACAGCAGAAACAGCCCCTTCTAAAGGACGGTGAGATATCAATTACTTTTAATTACTCCCCAGCTCTCTCCTTTAATTATCTACTATGTTAGCTTGGATTTATTACAGAGTAATCATAGTGACGCTTTGCATTTACATAGTCCCTTTCTCCAAGGAGTTCAAAGCACTTTATAGATATGACTTCACTAAATCTTGAAAAATACTTATACAAGTAAGGAAATTGTAAAGTAGCCATGCTCCCATTTTTCAGTGGGACATATTCGAAAGATAGTTCACAGTGACAGTTCAAATGTGAGGGACCCTCACAATAACCTTTCTCCCTTTATATTTATAAGTTTTGTTTATTATACATGGCTCTCGTGTTTGTTTGTTGATTGAAAAATATATTCCAAGATATATAAAATGAAGATATCAGAAAATATTAAATGATAGTAATCCTACCAGTAGAGTAGTACTCTGCCCACTCTAAGATATAAGTAATGGATCCCGACTTTTTTAAAGTATGAAAATCTTTGCATAGTAGCAAAATATTTTGAAGATGCCAGAAAGGTAGAACTTGCATTTTTAGGTCCATTGGTTGGAAAATACATAATTAGGAAATCTACTTTAAGTTATGCTGTAATGTTTAATATTCTATCCATTATCCTAAAAAAAAAAAACAAACCTATGACATAAGTGAGGACAGTTCGAATTAATCTCCTCTGTAACTATTATTCACTCAGTCTACTTTCAGGGCGCTCATATCCCTGCTTCGCTGACGTCTGCCTCCCCGTGTTGAGAACAATGGGCCCAGGTTTTAAAATAAGTGTTTTCAGGAACAGTTGCTCATAGACAGAATAATTATGTTGAACTCAAAACAAAAACTGCAGAACATCATCCGATGTTCAAGAGCTCCTCCACAGTTGGTGAGCTACTCTTCAGGGTTAAAACTACTTATACATTGAAACAATGGAATTTACATGCTTCAGAGGTTTTCTTTTCCTTATCTTGTCTGTTAGAATTAATAAGTTAGAAGCATTCGGCTCAGAATAAAGGCTTGATTGCATGCCTTTTGCTAAGAATCGGAGACGTGAGGAGACTGCAGTTTGAGAAATGTACAGACTAAGCATCCCCAGGACCTGAAACTGCCTTACATAGTTTTCCTATTTATATCCTATTGTTTGTCTTTAAACATACTCTACTGCTTATAAACATATACTGAAATTTTTAAGGTATTTATGTTCAGGCTGGAGATGGTAATGAAAGCTAAGTGCTTTGTTTCTAATTTATTTTGTTTAAGTGGTAAATCATGGCACAAAAGATAAAAAAGCATTAGGATATCTTCTTTTAGAATTTTGTTTAGTAGTCTTCACCTCTGGCTGTTATAGATAATCCTAAAAAACAAGTCAAGTTTGGGAAAAGGCAATAGAATTTGATAGGATACATTTATTCTTAATTCCAGTTTAGATTTTACCTTATATTGCTTTGAGATGCAATTATATTACCATATGCAACAAAAATAAATTTCTGCAGCATCTTTCTTTTAAGGAAATTGAGAGGTTAGAAGCAGTATTTTGTTCATCGAGCAGGATATTGAGAAGGAAATCCTAAATCAGTGGTTGCCTCTAAGTCAGTTACCTGATTGTTTTAATTATCTCTTATGCCTTGGTTCTCTGTGTATAGAATGCGGTTACTTATAGCTACCCTGACTTATTGCATAAGTTTTTAAGAGAAAGAATGGAATAATAAATATGCCAGTATATCTAAAGTGAGATATTTAAAATATGGATTATAACAGTACAGCACTCTTTTATACACAGAATATACTACAAAACGGACTTTTTTTTACAAAGTGAGAACATTCATTATAAAAGAAAGATCCTTAGGTCTGGATGAAAAGAGAGTAAGTAGATGGAGAAGGTAGGGGCAAATATTGATAAAAGGAAGGGAGGAAAGGATTCCAACAAGAAAAAGAATTTGACATCATTTAACTGCAGAGAATTCTGGTGGAGTCTTGGGTTCGAGAATGACAGGGCATGGTCACTGGGGAGGGGATCCAGATATCTGTGCAGCCCAAGAAATTCCAAAGCGCAGGGAGAATAGCAAATGTTGCTGGGATCAATATGTAAAGCTGCAGTTACTGGTTGCCCCAATAAACCAGCTTCTTTCAACTGTTTCTCCTAAATAGTTCAGTTAGATGATAATTCTACCTTAAACCCAGAAATGAAAGTTTTAGTCATTGTTCTTTTTTTCTTTCTTCTTCATCCCTTATACCCAAGAAGTGTTCCGATATCATCAAATTTCTCCTAATTCTCTCTGCCTTTCCACTCTTGGTGCTGCCATATATTCCTGCTGTTCTCACCTTGTACCAGGCCTTCCGGTCTCCAGCCAGCCCCTCTCTCTGATTGGTACAGAATTCAACAAACTAATCACTTGTCTTAAAGAATCAGTTGCATGAGGTCAACTATCTCCTCATAACTCTCTGGTGATCCTCATTTTCTACTGAATAAAGTTCAGGCCCTTTAAGTCTATTCTACTTGAAATTGCTGAAAGCTTGACTGAATCTAACTTTTCCAAACTCCCCATTTATACTCTAATCAGACTGACCTTGCACCATCTTCCTTAATATTCTGTGCTTCATCCTCATTCAGAGGTTTTATTCCAGCTATTCTTCTCCACTGGGAATTTTACTAGTCTGTAACAATTTTTCCAATTCAGTTTATCCTTCAAGGCTGCCCTCAAATTCTGACGTTGATGGGCTGAAATCTGAATCCAGAGTGCACATCTCTTCTCAACACTGTGTTCAGCGATGTCTCAATAGTCTGAATTCAATGGTGATGGAAGCATTTACACACGCAATTAACCAACAGTAAAAATCAGCTGGCCTCTTCTTCACCAGAATGAGTTTTTAAACCGGTACACCTCTAAATCTTTGATTGTTCACGCTGACTTAATTTTTGTATCACTCATTTGGACTCTTCTTTGTGTGTTACAATAAAAACTTAAAAAAATTAATTTATAAACTTATCTCAAGACTACCTTTCAAAAATGCTAATAACAAGCAGTGCGGTGCTATAGGTATAATAGCATTTTATTGTTTTGAGTGGATTTTTCTGAGGTAACGTACCCAAACAACATTACATGTGTATCTACATGAATCTAAGTTCGATTCCATTCTTCACTAAACATTCTCTCAGATTCCCTAAGGGTTCTGCCCTTGTGCTTGTGTACCCTTGAAGTCATCAGAAGAACTAGAAACTCTTAAGTCAGGCCAAACTATGAAGACTATCTTTTGCTGCCTGTAAGTGGCCCATGCCAAGACCCAGCAACGAGAATAATTATAATGGTCAGATAAAGTGAGATGAGCGATCGCTGCACAGTAGCTGTGATGTTATGTACTGTAAACTAACTCAGCCGCCTCCCTCTCGATTCCTCTTGCTGCTAGTTACTGCCACCAAAACAACACTACAGTAAACACCCTTGTAATTGGCCCTTACCTTTTAGGTATTTTTATTTCTGGGGGATAGATTATAGGCAAGAGATTGCCAGACATACCAAAGAATATTTGCTACTTTTAAATCTTAATAGATACTGTCAGTTAATTTTTAAAAGACAAGAAAAGAAGATATAGTACATATTTGCAATGGAATACCACTCAGTCATAAGAAAAGATGAAATACGGCCATTTGCAACAACATGGATAGATCTTGAGGTTATCTGCCAAGTGAAGTAAGGCAGACAGAAAAAGTCAAGAACCATATGATTTCACTCATATATAGGATATAAAATGGAATGTAACATATGAACAAACAAGACAAACGGACAACAGTATGGTGGTTGCTATAGAGAAGGGGGATGAAGGGCAGAACAGGGTAAAGGCGAGCGAATATATGGCGACCAAAGATTTGACTTTGGGTGGTGAGCACACAATGCAATTTATCTTAGAATTGCACACTTGAAACCTATGTAATTTTATTAACCAATGTTGCCCCGGTACATTTAATTAAAAAATAAAAGGACGAAAAACCCCTCCAAAACAAATAAATTAAATAAGCCCAAATTAATTTATAACTTCACTTTCTAACCTGATGACTTTTCTGAAGTTCATTAGCCAAGTCCCGTATATTTCTGAGTACTCTTCTCAGTCTGAAGAAAAGTGCTTACTGAATGAAAACTGAGGCATCATTATATAACTCTTCTTAGCTTCTCTGGCTCTCACAATTATTGAGTTTTACAATTTCAGAAATTGTCTTATGATTTTTTCTTTTACTCATCCAGAGCCTAGTACAATATCTCACTTATCATATGTATCCAAAACTTTGTATTTGAATCACTTCTGTATACTCATGGTGAGTACTAACCAAATACTGACTGTACATGACAATAAAGAACATATTAAAATTATTTTTTAAAAAACATTTTGTTCAAAACATAAATCAAATTGAAGGCATAACTTTATTTAAGTATCTTATAATTTTAACACTGAGCCAATATCTTTGATATTGATTAGGATTTGTTAGTGTCTCACAGATATAATAGGATGCTTGGTAGGTGAATAAGGGTTCCAACTAGCTAATATGTATTGAATATTTACTATCTTTCAAACACTAAACCCTGACTGGTGTGGCTCAGTTATTTGGGCATCATCCCGCAAAGAGAAAGGTCGCTGGTTGATTCCCAGTCAGGGGACATGCCTGGGCTGCAGGTTCGGTTCCTCGTCAGGGCACGTAGGGGAAGCAACCAATCCATGTTTCTTACACATGGATTTTTCTCTCCCTCTCTTTCTCCCTTAAACAAAAACTAAAACCAAAAAACCCCACTATGCTAAAATTCATTTATGTACTTTCTCGTTTAATCCCAATAAGATCTTTCTGCAGTAGGTACCATTAGCGCGCTCATTGTGGAAATGAGGAAATCGGCTCTGGCAGGGTTTCGATCCAGCAGCAGCAGCAGCTCATTAAAAGACAGAGTGACTCTAAGCCATTCTGACCCCAGAATTCTCATCTTAATCACCATGTGCTTTAAATTCCATATAAAAACAACTTTATAGTAGTGGGCCCGTATTACATTTTTAATGTTTGCCCATACTCGTCAGGAAAATTCTGAATGTTAAACTGAAATTTTGGAGCCAGTCTTTTAAAAATGCCTCTTGTAATTAGTGAAGATCTATTTTCAGCCTACTCTTTTATCCCACTTAAAAGTGAAAAAAAATTGTTGGTTAAGATATCATTTAGGAACCTCTAAAAATAATTTCTTATAGAGGACTTACTTTCTGCCTTAGTGCTATTCCAGATGGTCTGGGAATTACAAGGGCATAGGGGAATATATGATACCTTTCCTCAAAGACCTGATAAGCTAGATGAGTAATGGCAATTTGCAGGCATGGAACAATTAGAAAACAATTAGGTGGTAATCTCCATGGTACTAACTGATAGAACTTGAAAATTAGGAGGTATTAGTAAAGGCACAATAGCTTCAAAAATGAAATAGAAGTAGAACCTTGCAGGGTGGTTTTAGAGAGGGGCATTTACACATCATTTATATAAATTATAGAACTTCAAGGTTACGACTTTTTTAATCCAGAAGAAACAAGGGCCTTGCTGACAAAGTCTGATTAAACGCAGTGTTTACATTTTTATTTTATTACCTGCATCGTTACCCAGCTACTCAATGTATCCATTTTCCTATGCCGCTCCTTCAGTTTTTGATGCTGTCTGGCAATGAAAGCGCTGGAGCTTTTGACAGAGAGCAAGGCAACCTTTGGCTGGGACACCGCAGGCTTGAGAACGGTTGTTTTTGAACCAGTCACTGTCTTTAAAAAAACAACTCAATTTATTATCTTGGAGTCTGTGATCTCACAGGAGACAGAGAGTCATCGTCTCCACAATGTTAGTCATTTTCCCGTGTGACTCAGCAAGCGCCCGAGTGCCCTTCTGCTCTTCTCCTATTTGTCTTACTTTGTTCCCAGACAGGGTTCCCAAGTTCACCCTCAGACTTGGTTTTAAATATAGCAGGCGGTCCTCTATTCAGCCTTTGCAATCCTCTTTTTGCTCACATTGCTGGGCGAACAAGCGTCCTTGCCTAATTTATAGTGATGGGCTTTGGTAAAAGGGTTCTCTGGAGCCAATAATATGGGAGTGCACGTCCTGATCTGGAGGGGGTTACTTTCCTGTCTAGAAAGTTCCCAAATGACTTGCTCATTCAATGACCACCCACATCTTTCCTTGACTTCCTTGGCTGCCGGCTGTCTTTTCAGATCAGTGGGTCATCTTTCTTCTTAGCACTGTGAGAGACTTGGAGGAGAGGACAGGGATAGCCTTCTGTCCCTCTCCTCATTTATGAGCCCCTCTCTTTCTTTTCTGCTGCATTTTGATTCCTCCAGTAACCTGGCCATAGCCATGCCCAGCACTCTTTCCTAGGTTCGTTTTCCTCTCTTACATTTGTTTTCCTTAGGTGAGAGCTGCTTATCAGGTGCTTGCTGGATTTCTTTCCAAGTTTTCAATACTGAACCTGGCTCTGTAATACACCTGAGTTGATATCTTCTTAGGGAAATGTCATCATAAGATATGTCTGTTCATGTCATAACACCTTGTTTTCAGATTCTTTGCTACACACGGGGCTATATCAGGTTCTTTTTGTTCCAAATGTCTCTTTGGTTCTAGCTCATAGCAACTGGATGTGGAGATGCATTTCCCTAGGTGTGAAACTTGAACTGCCTCATGAGGCTCACAGCAAAATATGCTTTTCTTAGCGTACTCAGTCTTCAGGAACTCTTCCCCTGACATTCATTTGTGAAATCCCTGAGAAATTAATCATGGGACAGTGTCAACTTTGAGAATACCCATGCTCTCCACTTCTGCGTGTCACAGAGACAAATAAAATGGGATGTGCTGGGGTGGGCAGAGAGGGGTGTGTGG
This sequence comes from Micronycteris hirsuta, assembly GCA_004026765.1. NCBI lineage: Eukaryota > Metazoa > Chordata > Mammalia > Chiroptera > Phyllostomidae > Micronycteris > Micronycteris hirsuta. Next base: position 35,329 of record PVJI01014588.1, read on the forward strand.
ATACCTGCTGTCTTCAGCAACCCAATTAAAAACTCTGCTGTAGACTCTTTGGAGTCCATGCTGGGTAACAGAATAATTCTTCCTTGGATATAGCCTGGCAGTGAGTTTTTTTGGCTAATGCTTATGCTGAATTTTACTCTTTATTGCCTTCTTTCCTTATATTTATGGTATAGTCAAAAGTGTGTGCTGTCTCTATCTTTATGACTTCTTAACCAACAGGAGAAAATAAGCACAAACAAAGGGACCTCTTGATGACTATAAAAATACGCTAGTGTGGGTAGGATGTAGTTAGAGTTGATGACAGTAAGAGATCTGCTAGTGTTTAAAAATGTACTTGGGATTTGTTTTCATCAGGCTTAGGAAGACACGTAGACACAGAAGTGACTGTCATGGAGGAAGAAGTACTTAGAGTCACAGAACATGGGTCTGGCACCCCGTGCTTGGCCGCGTGGGGAAACAGCAGGTGGGGCAGAGGCAGAGGGAGTGGAAGGAGATGTGGGTGCCAGGCACCCCTCTAAGAGCCCTGGTTCCTTTTCTCGGAGGAAAGTATTTAGAAATGGAAATCTGGGAGTTATGTATTCTTTTCCTTTAATTATTTTGCTTTGTTACTTTGACTAAGATTTCTAGAACTATGACAGGGAACAGGTGAGACGGGTTAAACAGGGTTAGAGTTAGCTGGTTCGAATAATCTTAGTAGGCTCTGGAAATCGGGGCTGTCCCTGATTGCCTGATACCTGGCTCTGGGTTGGTAAGTGGCCCTGAGTGTGAGAGCTACATAAAGGAAGTAGTCGTGGGCTACAGGCTTTGGATTGGTTGGCTTGCATGTGAAACGCGTGCTGCCAGGTAAGTTGTTTACTATCTCTAGGAATGGGTTGACCTTGGAATGGGTGGTCTCTGTCAGTGTCAACAAGTCCCCAAGATGTCTAGGCATCAGAATAAGGAGACATGCTTAATAGGTTTCATAAACATTTAAAAACAACACCAACAAAATACAACCTGATGTGTAGCACTTGCTGAATTCCATGGGTACTTGAGCAAGGCTATTACTTAATGGACTCTGTTTATGCAGGGGTCACGATGACATTCCATGCACCATGGTGTTGAGAGTGGATTTCAGTCATGATCAAAGTTTAATATTTTCTTCCTTTTGAATGAAAACTCACTTTTATCCTCTGTGAAAACTACTAATGTATTACAGTGATGAAATGTTACCTCAAATGGATTAGAGAGTAGAGCATGGAATTAGAGTTTTCCTTAAGAATTTGAAGAAAGAAACAACAGTTTGTGGGTAGTTTTATTTTGTGAGCTATTGAGTAAGAACATAAAACAAACTCTATTTAAACCATACAATTTAGAATTTTTAAAAGAAAAAATATAAAATTGCCTCTAATAACTTATTTCATGTTTTAAAATAAATTTGTAAGTGGGAATTTTAACACCTTCACAAACTCATGAATACCTCCCATAGGTGTTTAAAAAAAACCCCCACAATTTAACATGGAAAAAATGGATGAAAATGGTCTTTACATAATATTGGGAGATAATTCTCCATGGACCTCTTAAATTTCTCTACATCTTTTGGGCAGAGGCACTAATTGCCTCTAGAAATTTTTTTTTCTAACTATCTTTCCCAGAATATTTGTACAGAAAACAGACTTGGAGGATAGAGATAATACCCTACTAAAGCAAAGGTTAGGCTTAGTGTCTGTTATAAAACTTGGGGTTCCCTGAGCTTAGGGTTCCTCTCCTGTACTGCAGCCCACTGTCTTTGTAGCCTTGCATCTGGCCCTGTTTGTGTCACCTGTGGAAGGTAAGGCTCAGGGAGCCAGTACTAATGCTGACTCTCTGCCTGTTACTATTGCTGCGAATCATTCACTGCGTTTTGCCTCTGATACAGGAATCTCATGTCTTCCACCAGCACTCGTGTAACTGTGGGAGACTGATGTGTTAGCTTGCAAGCAGGGTATATGATCTCAGACCGTACACAATCTTTCACACCTAGAGAAATTTGTGCACGTGTGTACCAAGGGATATTACAAGAGTATTTAGAGCAGAATTACTTGTGATATTTAAGATCTGGAAACAAGCTGAATGTTTGTCAGCATTAGAGTAGATAAATACATTGCATACATTTATTTATATAATGAAATTGTATACACTGTATACACAAGTGAACAAACTATAACTATGCAGCAATGTGGATGAATGATCTAAGTGTAATGTTGAAAAAAGAAGCAAGCTGTAAAATAATATAGCCTAATCAAAACAGGTTCAGTGAACTAATATTTTTTGAGATGAATACAATGGTGACAATAGCACAAAGAGAAGGATGAGATATTATGATAAGTCCTGACAATGGCATCCTAAGTAGAGAGAGAAGGGCATGTACAAGAAAAGCTCAGGAGAGAGGTCTTCAGGGCCATCGGCACTCTGTGTCTCGACAGGGGTGCTGGATACACAGGTGTTTTATTTAGTCACTATACTGTGTATTTGTGTTTAATGTATTTGCTGTTAGTGAGGGTATTTCACAATAAGGGTAGATAAAATTACTTTAGAACTGACTCCTTGATCTATTATTCCTTGGATAATATAAACCAACATATCTGTTCACTGTGAAGAATATAAACAGAGAAAAAAGGGAACTTTATATCAAAGATTAATTAAGCTTTTATAGTCATTAACCACCAAGTTTTTAATGCTTTATTGAACAAGATTCTTTGAAAATGCTACTCCTATAAATATGCCAGACTATTAAGATGGAAATTAAAGTTTGTTTTGAGACTGATTCTTGTGGTCTTTCAATAGTGTTTCACTTCTGAGAGTCAGCGCATTGATGCATACATAAAGAATAAATCTCTTTGAAGTGCTCTATGGGAGGTGATAGGGTGGTATTACTTATTTTTCAAGAATATACCACAAGATCATCTCATAACTGCCTTTTGTTTACTTACTATTTGAGGGGAAAAAATGGTCCATTCACAAATTAGGTATTTGGAATTATTGATGCCATCTCCATGTGCTATACTTTTGAAATAACATAAAATACATATTCATTTGATAACATGCACATAGTGTAGTAAAGAAAAATTTTGTTTTCCTACTCACTTATGTTCATTCCGATGTATTAAATATTAATATTTCTTTGATCTGCCAACATATGCATCTTTAATGCAGCCTCTTTCTCATTACAGTACTTCTTTCTATTTATTAAAAGATAGGAAATGCAGTCTTCTCAATCTTAAATATTTTTAAAAGAAAAAAGTTTTCTATGATTTGTCAATAAGATTTAAAAGAGAACAAGAAAAGTAATAATTATGAGACTGATGTAGCTGTGTAGTACATTGAGTGCCTGAGATATCCGAACTTTCTTTATATTTTAAGCAGTTTGAAATTCTTTTCTTTAATAGCTGCTGAAACTTATATTGGTTTCGGAGATCAGTTATAGAAGGTGCTCTAGGGATGAGGAAATGAATGGTAAGCAAAAGAAAAGACTAAAATGAGGCCAGAGAATTAACAATAGGGTTCAACACCAAGAAGTCAAGATTCAAACACAAGTTCAAAGCTCTTTTCTTAATTAAATCGCAAGTTCCCAGCCCCAAACCAAAGCTATCAATACTTGAGGAAATTCTTCTACAACACCTGCTCCTTTCCTCCCTTCCTTCCTCAGGCCCCAATTTGTCTCCTTACATTTGTCCACTGAAGTTGAACACACAGCTATCTAACTTCAGTCTCAGTCCCTTTCCCTAGGGAGGGTACGTATGAGGAAGAGAGAAGAATGAAAGGGTTGGGGAGTTCTGAGGGCTGGTGTTCATTAGCATAAATGTAAGCAACCTAGAAAACAGAGGACATAGCAGCAGATGGCTGATAAGATCCCCCTTTGTTCAGTATATTCAGAAATGGAATTAATTTTCAATGTCACATATTAGCAATCTTCTAATACAGAGGTAATCTCCTTGTTATCCCTTCCAGTAAGCACAGAGACTGCTGATGGAATGAGTGGAAGTCAGCCTGATCTAATAGAGGGTGTTTTTCCACCTTTTCCTGGGAGACACATTTTGGTCTGAATTTTACTGGCATGTACTTATATGACACTCAGTAATGGTTAGTCTATTAGGGTAGGGCTGAGCAAACAGCTCTTGGTGTAGTAGGGAAAGCACTGGACTGAGAGACAGAGACATGAACGTCTGTTTCTTGGCTTTTTTGCTAACAAATGGTGTGAGAATAAATCAATCACTGACTGTCTTGGTTTTAGTTTATTCATTTGTGTAAACAAACATGCAAATAAATGGATCTGATAATACTTTTTAAGATACTGCTACTTAGATACTGAAAGGTGAATACCACTCATTCTCTTTAACTACTCAAAGTAAAAAGAGAATAAGTATGTTTTCAATTTAATAATTTAAATAAGGTATATTCTTTAATATCCAAAGGCCAGTTACCTGACATTTTTATTCCACATAATAATAGCAGGTACAATTTATAGAGCCCTTGGTATGGTCCCAGTATTCTATTAAGTATTTTTAAAATATTATCTTACTCGTTTATGAATAGTTATTATTATAATTTTATAGATGCTGGAACTCAGGCTTTGAGAGTTTGAGTAACTCAGCTCAGACCCCAAAGCTGCTCCTGATTGGCAAGACATAACTTCAACTCATCTGTTGTACTGCAGAGGCTGTGCCCTTAAATCACTGCACCTGAATGGAGCCTGAGAAAGCAGGATTATCAGGGGGAATCACTGGGTAAGACAGAAGAGTTTAGGATTCAAGGTCAACATGGCAGCGTAGGTTAATGCGGTAATGTGGGAACCTACCACAACCACATCAGAATTACAACTCACCTACAGAACAACCATTATACAAAACCACCTGAAATCCAGCTAAGCAGAAGTTGTACTACTAAAGGTATAAAGAAGCCACATTGAGACTGGTAGTAGGGATGGAGAGTCAGAAGGGCTGGAACCACACCCATGTGTGGGTGGATAAAAATTGGGAGGGATGTCTTGGCTGTGGAATTCCCTCCTGAGGAGCAAGGGGTTTCAGGCCCACACCAGGTCCCCCAGCCCAAGGTTCCAGTGCTGGGAAGAGAAGTCCCCATCACTTCTGACTGTGAAAACCAGTGGGAATTGTAGCAGAATGAGGCAAAGGGCTGCTTCAGTCCTAGGCAGTTCCTCTTAAAGGGCCTGTGCACAAACTTACTCTCTCTGAGCTCCATGACTAGAGCAGTGGCTCAAAAAGTGACCAGGACACATGGGGAGGAACTGAACTGTGTGGTGTCAGGGAGTGAGCTGGGAGGATAGCTTTCCCCCAGACACAAGTGCTGGCAGAGGCCGTTGTTCCTACTCAGGGCTCCCCCCTGTCAGAGCTGGCAAGTGTGCACAGTATCTACATCTCCATCAAACTGGCTAATGCCATTTACCCCAGCTTGGTGATTCCCTGAATCCCTGCCTCACCCAACTTGCAAGCCCACTTAAGCTGTTCCCAGCTGCTTTTGCATACAAAGCACCTGTCTTGGCTCAGGCTGTGGACTTCCTGAAATCTTTCAAAGGTTCACAAACTACAAACAAACATCATTTGGACTCAGTTTGCCCTGTACTCCTGCTAATTTGTTCCAGGCCTAACACTAGCTGCTGCTGGTCTTGCTTTGCAGCTTGGCCTCCCTTGAGTACCTCCAAGTGCAGCAGAAGTAGCAACCATCTGCAGGTCACTTAGTAGCTCACACTGGGTGGCCTTTGGCAGGGTGCAGGTGGCAGCTGACTTTGGCTTGCACCTCCTGGGAGGCTGTAGAGCCAACGCACCCAGTAGAAACCTTCAGACTGTGCTGAAGCACCACCTAACCACTTCCACAATCTACACGTTCAAGGGGCAGACTCAGCAGGCACCAGAACTCCATTGAACTGAGTCCTGCTCTGTGGCATCTGCCCCTGCACAGCATATCCTCTGCTGTGGTCACAACCAGTCTTCACAACTGATCAGCCTGGGAGTAAATCCTTTTCATTGACAGAAATCAAGGCTCAACTATAGCAAAAGGGTGCACACAGTCCACCTGGAGGGCACACCTGCAGCACTGAGCTCACATGATTGGGGAAGCTGTGCCTCTGGAACCTATAGGACACCTACTGCATGAGACCACTCTACGAGGACCAGGAGATGTAGAAACTCTACCTAATGCATAGAAACAAACACAGTGAAGCAGCCAAAATGAAGACACAAAGAAACATATCCCAAATGAAAGAACAAAATAAAACTCTAGAAAAAGAACTAAAGAAAATGGACATAAGCCATATGCCAGATGCAGAGTTCAAAACAGTGGTTATAAGGATGCTCAATGTCTCAGTCAAAACTTCAACAGAGAGATAGAAAACATAAAAAATGAGCCAGTCAGAAATTAAAACTACATTACAGGGCATCAATAGTAGATTAGATGAAGCAGAGAATCAGATCAGTGATTTGGTATACAAAGAAGTAGAAAACATCCAATCAGAATAACAACAACAACAAAAAAATCCAAGAAAATGAGGATAGTGTAAGAAGCCTTGGGGAAACTTCAAGTGTATCAAAATTTGCATTGTGGGGGTGCCAGAAGAAGAGCAGAGCAAAAAATCGAAAACTTATTTGAAAAAAAAAAAGAAAGAAAACTTCCTTAACATGGTGAAGAAAGTAGACATGCTAATCCAGATGCACAGAGAGTCCCAAACAAGATGAACTCAAAGAGGCCCACTCCAAGACATATCATAATTAAAATGGCAAAACTTAAAAACAAAGAGAGATTCTTAAAAGCAGCAAGAGAAAAGCAGTTAGTTACCTATAAGGGCACTCCCATAAGACTGTCAGATGATTTCTCAACAGAAATTTTGCAAGCCAGAAGGGATTGGCAAGAAATATTCAAAGTAATAAAAAGTAAGACCTACAACCAAGACAACTCTACCCAGCAAAGCTATCATTTAGAATCAAAGGACAGATAAAGAAGTTCCCAGACAAATAAAAGCTAAAAGAATTCATCACTACCAAGCATGTATTACAAGAAATGTTAAAGGTTTTTCTTTCAAGAAGAAAAGATAAAAATATCAGTAAAAAATGGCAATAAATACACATCTAACCATATGTTCATTACAGCATTATTTACAATAGTCAAGATACAGAAGCAATGTAAGTGTCCATCAATGTGGTGCATATATACAACAGCACATAACTTGGCCATAAAAGAGAATGAAGCCTTGCCATCTGCAACAACATGGATGGACGTAGAGGGTATTGTGCTGAATGAAGTAAGTCAGACAGAGTAAGGCAAATGCCATATGATTCACTTAAATATGGAAGCTAAAAAAAAAAACAAACAAAAGAAACAAACAAGCACAGCAGAAACAGACTCAAAGAACATTTTGACAGTTGCCAGATGGGCGGGGGAATGCAGAATGGGTGAGAAAGGTAAAGGAATGAAGAAGTACAAATTGGTAGTTACGGAGTAGTAATGAGGATTTCAAGTGCAGCATGGAGAACAAGTCAATGATATTGTACGGTGTCGGGTGGGTACTAGATGTATTGGCGTGATCACGTACTTCATAAGTTGTACAAATGTGTGATCACTGGATTGCACACCTAAAATGAATATAATATTGTACGTCAGTTATAATTTAATTTTTTTGAAAAAAAGAAGAGTTTATATTTTTTTATCTCCAAGGTAATATATAGATATATTCTTGATGGGCACAGTTCAAACAGCACATGGGAAAATATGAAATTTCCCCTTCCACACCCTCCCACTGCCACTCTCCACCCAAGAGTGTAAGTCGTGTCTGTGGCGTAGTGGGAGGTGGTTTTAGCGACTGAAAGGAGACACAGGAGGGGCCCTCTGAGGTGACACGAATGTTCTGCATCTTGACCTGGATGCTTGGTTACCCAGATGTGTTCACTTTGTGAAAATGCGCCAGGCTATACATTTACGGTTTGTATACTTTCCTGTGGGCACGAAATATTTTAGTTAAAAGTTAATGAAGGAAAATGCCGCGGTGCACATACTTACTGTACTGTCAGTCGTCTCAGAACCGCCTCTTCGGGAAACAGTGGGAGAAGCCTTGTAAAAAATAGGTTGCAAGCAAAGACAAAAATCACATGATCATATCAATAGATGCAGAAAAAGCATTTGTTAAGGTACAACATCCATTTATGATAAAAACACTTAGCAAAGTGGGAATAGAGGGAGCATTCCTCAACATAATAAAGGCCATATATGAGAAACCTACAGCCAACATTATACTCAATGGACAAAAACTAAAATCTTTCCCACTAAGATCAGGAACAAGACAAGGTTGCCCACGATCACCACTTCTATTCAACATAGTTCTGGAAGTTTTGGCCACAGCAATCAGACAAGAA
>PVJI01014589.1:0-43736 GCA_004026765.1 Micronycteris hirsuta
GGGGGTGGGGGCGGGGCGAAGGGGGAATCTCGTTTTGAGACAGGTTGCACTTGAGGGGCCTGAAGATAGTCAGGGGACATCCACTAGGCAGGTGGACACAGCCAGGGGTGAGGGCCCGGCACCCAGGTGTGGTTAAGAGGTGAAGACTGTATTATTTTAACAGCTCAGCAGATTCTTCCTGGGGGGAGAATACCTTTGCTTGGGTAAACACCTTGATATGCTGCTGGGGAAAAAGGGCGGAGCCTAGGCAGCGATGATGCTACGGAAATGGCCCAGCCGCCCTGCGTGACACCAGAGGGTTGTTCTGGGCCCTGAGAAGGAGAGCGGAGACTGCAGGGGAAGGGGCCGAGGCCAAGGAGAAGAGTGAGGGAAGCAGAGACAGAAGCGGGTGCGCGGCCGAGGTCCCACTGCGTGTGTCCTGGTTAGCTGTGGAATACACCCGCCTTCCTCTGCGCCCTCTGCGCCCCCACAAGCCCACATCCTTGGTAACTCTATTCACATCTGCTTCCTGTGAGTGCGGTTTTAGGTGGGATGGAGGAGAGAGCTTCATTTCGCATCTGGGTTTATGGGGCACAGACAGTGTGAGGCCATCAGGAGGCAGAGCCTACAGGCGGAGGGGCCAGGAGATCAGACACCCCTTCTGTTTTCCCTCCTTGTGTCGCCAGAATGTCCGGGGCCCTCTGAAGCAGGCCTTGGACTTGGGTACCTGCGCGATCTTGCCCCATCTAAGCTGACATCAGGGACGTGGGAACCCTGGAACCCCACTCCCACCGCTCTCCCTGCACCTGCGGCCCTCGGGCTGGGCCCACAGCACAGGTTGGCCTGTCCGGCTCAGAACCTCCCGGGAGGTTCCAGTCCAGCGCCCCGAGACGACTGCCCCTCCTCCAGCTGTCAGGTGAGCTCAGCGTGGAGCAGGTGAGCACCACCCCTCGTGCCACCTCCAAACTTTCCACTCACCCAGACACACAAAACGCCACCAGCTCCGTCCCCGCCAGTCTGCCCAGCACGGTCCGAGGCAGCAGTGCAGTGGAGCGCTGCGGGTGGGCGCCAGCGAAGCCTGTCCGCAGCGTGACAGCCAGAGCAGGCCGGAGACCAGAGACCAGAGGTCGGGGGACAGGCAGAGGCCCTGGGAGCCGAGGAGGCAGCAGCCAAGACACCAGGACCTAGACGCAATTGAGTCAGAAGGGCACAGCGTGGCCAGGATGCTGGGGCAGGTGCTCTGGATGGCCGTCAGCAGGGCGCTGCTTGCTGAGTTCCTGGCCACGGGGCTGTACGTGTTCTTTGGTGTGGGCTCCACCATGCACTGGTCCCCGACACTCCCCCCGGTGCTGCAGATCGCCATCACCTTCAACCTGACCACGGCCATGGTCGTGCAGATCTCCTGGAAGTCCAGTGGGGCCCATGTCAACCCCGCGGTGACACTGGCTTACCTTGTGGGCTCCCAAATCTCTCTGCCCCGTGCTGCGGCCTATGTGGCTGCCCAGCTGGCAGGGGCCATTGTGGGGGCTGCTCTGCTTTACAGTGTCACACCAGGGAGTGTCCGAGAGACCCTTGCGGTCAACGAGGTAGGTGCAGGGAGAGGCGCCTGGCAGGGCTAGGAGGGAGGTGTCTAAACAGGTGTAAGTGTGGTGGCCGGAGGGGCAGAGGGCGACCTCTCAGGCACGTGCCTCACACCTGTCCTGGGCTGGGCCCCAGACCCGGGGGAATGGGACTGTGTGCGGCTTTAGTGCAGGCAGGGCGGGCGTGGGCCTGCGGTCCATGGAACAGGCAGGACGAGCCACACTAAGGGGCAGGGGTTGGAGGAGGACCAGGCATTTAAGGGTTGGGGTAGCCAGGGAGGGCAGGGCTGGGGGTGGTGGCAGGGACCCTGCATGCTCTTCATCTTCCTCCCCAAGGTCCCCCATGTTCCCCACCCCAGAACTCTAAGGCCCATTTCACCACCACCACCCCCAGATTCCCCTCATCAGCTATGTTCCACCTACTTCCCCACATCTCTTCCTTCCACTCCCGCCCAGGTCTCCCCCCGGCAGCTCGCAAACATGCACTTCTGCTTTTCTGCACCTCCCCTTTCCCACCAGTCCTGAGCCCCTGCTACCCCCCAAATAACTGGCCCCAACCAACCTTTAGGGAGGGAGGGGTGACCCTTCTTTGACCAGGAGTAAGTGTCTGGGGCTGACCCGACCCTGCTGCACAGTCCTCCTCAAGTCCTGGGACTGGCAGCAGTGACTGTCCCCCTTACAGCGAGGAAACGAGGCCGGGGGCGGGGCCGGGTCACCGCCCCCTGGTAGAAAGCCGGGGACCCCAGTGTAGCCTCTCTCAGATCCACAGCAACGTCTCGACTGGCCAGGCGGTAGCAGTGGAGCTGGTTCTGACCCTCCAGCTGGTGCTCTGTGTCTTCGCTTCCACCGACAGCCGTCTGACCTCCGGCTCCCCGGCCGCCATGATTGGGGTCTCTGTGGCATTGGGCCACCTCATTGGGGTAAGGGGCAGAGGGGGCACCATGCGTATGCACACACAGCCCCTCCCTGGAGGGGCTGCAGGGGCCCCGAAGGTCAGGAAATGTCCCTCCCCGAGGCCCTCATGCCTTGGGGCTGAGGCTGTGCCCCACACTCCAGGCCCAGGATATGGTGCTGCAGAGGCCAAGGCTGGAACGGGGGCTCTGAACCGAGGCGGAGGGGACCAGCCCCACCCAGGCCTGCCTTAAGCCTCTTCACACCCTGAACCCACGATCGCTCCACTCCCCAGATCTACTTCACTGGCTGTTCCATGAACCCAGCCCGCTCCTTCGGTCCTGCGGTCATCGTTGGGAAGTTCGAAGTCCACTGGGTGAGACCCTCTGCTCACAGCCACCAGAAGGGAGGGGCCCAAGTAGGGCCACAGGGGTTGTGGCTTTCACCAGCAGCAGGCGACAAGTCTCCCTGCCACAGACCCCCCAGTGAAGGCTTCCCTAAACTCGGAAGGCCAGGGCGGGTGTCCTGGCTCCTACTGCCTGTCTCTGCAGCTCTGGCAGCCCAGGTACCAGCGGCAAGAAACGGGCCAGGGCAGGAACCACAGCCCCAGGCCTCGAGTCCCGGCTGTTTCCTTATTCACTTTCTCTAGCTGGGCCAGTTTCCAAACTGGGATAAAGAAAACGACGAAGAAATAAACACACATGCCTGCAAAGACAGGACAGCACTAGCCAGGGCCCCTGGCTGGGGCAGGAGGCGAGAGGGAGGAAGGAGTGGTGAGGACACTGTGTCGCCCTGTGGGAGACAAGACCCCCTCACCTGCAGGGACTCTGGGGGAGGGGCAGCGCTCTGCTTCTCAAATCTGCCACCTTCTAGAGGCTCTAGGGCAAGTCAACACTGGGCAAGCAGGCAGGGGCCCAAAGCCGCCCTCTGATCCTGATAGCTGACAAGCCGGTCCCCACCTTTCTGCCTCCTCAGATCTTCTGGGTGGGGCCCCTGACAGGGGCTGCCCTGGCTTCGCTGATCTATAACTTCATCCTGTTCCCGGACACCAAGACCCTGGCCCAGCGACTGGCCATCCTCACAGGCACCACCGAGCTGGAGAAAGTGGTGGAGGTGGAGCCCCAGGAAAAGGAGCCCCCGTTCAGCGGGCACCCAAATGCAGAGTGTACGTTGGGAAACATAGAACTTGGCCCCAGCCCTCGGGCTTCTGAGAGGAGCTCTGTGTGTGAGCAGCAGGACGGCATAACCGAATTTCAGGTCTCCTGAGGGGAGGGGAGGGGTTAGAGGTGCGTGGGGAGGCCTGGCCTCTTCCCCTAGCGGGGCGGGCAGAGGACGCCAGCCCCTCTCCCGGGCACCACGTATCTAGGTAGAATGTGGGGAGCGGATCTGTTCAGTTTCCTCCTCCATCTCGTAACGGGACAGCAGAGGGAGGAAGGGGAATTCATGACTGCCCTCCCCGTCTCTCATCCATCTGGACTCCAGATCCCCACATCCTGGAAAAAAGGAATTAGAGCCCAGACAGCCAGTCTGCTTAGAGACTGTGGGCTACATGGGTCTCAGGGAACTCTACCTTCTCACCCCACCCTTGGGGAGGAGGGGCCAGACTTCCCAGGACTCGGAGCTCCTCAGAAGGATGTCTCCACTCTTGGGTGTGGTTTTGGGGGGTGTGGTTTTGGGGGCTATGGCTTCCCCCTCAGACTGGGGTCTTCCTGAGGACAGAGATTAACCTCCAATAGATCTTCATTCCTCACTCCCTCCCCCAAATGCTCAGGAAGAGCTGACACAGAGAGGAGGCTTTTCTCGGGTTAGCAGCGGGGCAGGCTCTTGGCAAGGAAGGTTTGAGCCAGATGGGCCTTTTCCAGGGCAAGCTCTTCTGGGTATTTGCCTTCACAGGGACAGTTCTGATAGGGGACAGCCCCAGCTCAGCTTTTGGTCCATGACCTGGGCCACAGAAGCTGTCCCTAGCCTCGTTCTCAGATCTGCAGGGACTTCCCCCAAAAAGCTGTAGGAATGACCCAGGAAACCAAGACTTTCAGTTCAGTGCTTCTGAGGACAGCCGGAGCCTCAGCTGGTTTGTCAGTATTTACAGGCTGCCATCATCGCCCCGCCCACGACTCGGGGGCCTATTGGGTCCCGGCTTCCCCAGCTGTTAAATGGGCTCAAGCCTCCCCCAGAGACTGCTGTGAAAACAAATGAGAAATTGGAAAATGTTTTTGGAAGTTAAAATGTTAGAAAAATAAAGCCAATAAATGATGATTATTGTTGCTATTACTGTAATTATTGGGTTTGAATACAATTGCTGTTGGTCACGGGAGGGAAGAAGGGAGGGAGGGAAATGATTGAGAGGGAGGCAGAGAGGAGGTTCTTCTCATTTCATCTGCTCCAATTCCGGGGGCCCTGCCTCCTTCTCTGCTGGGTGTGCTGACCTGGGAGCTTCGTCTGTGTGGGATGAGTGTATGCAGAGCTTTGTGGGGAAGGAGGGGGTTTGGGGGAGGTACGCTGGAATGAAGAGGCAAGCCAATAAGTCAATTCTCTCATCTCTATGGTGCCCATCACCATGGTATTCTGAGATGCAGCAACCAAATTCATAAAATAGATAGGTCCTCTTCCACGACATCTCCAAAAGGGCTGGGGGTAGGGGAGGGGCTGCCAATGTCTTCCAAGGGCTGGGTGGCAGGGCCCAGCCTGTGACCAGGGCAGTAACTAGGCCCTGGTGCTCGTGGCCACGGCAGCCACGCTCAGTGTTCTGTGATACTGTCAGCGTAGAGTACTACTCACGTCTCTCCAAGCCGAGCTGCGCTCATCCATCTTCACAATCTCTCAGAGCCCAGGGCTTCTTGTGCCCTTTTATGAGCAGGGACAGCTGGGTGTGTGTGTGTATGTGGGGAGGATGTGATTGACTTGCTAAAGGTCACCCAGCTCAGTACCACAGCCCCCTAAGGTCTCCCCGCTCCCAGCTTAGAATTTTCCAGAACAGCGCTCCAGGGGGACTTACACAAGCCACTGCCAGGGACGGAAGGCAGCAGGGACGAGAAGGTTGGAGAGGGCACGGGGTGGAGCTCCTGCAGTCGGCCTTTAAGCTCCTAGACAAATGATCTCTGCATCCCCGGAGCCGAACACACACTGGGTGCTCAATAAAAGTCTGATGAATGAGTGACCGAGGCTGGGTGGCTGGGAGGGGAAGCAGTAATTGATCAAGAGGAGAATTCAGGAGTTACAGCTCCAAATGAGCCAAGATGGCACAGCTAAGGAGCCAGTGCTTGCCAGCAGGGGTAGCTGGGAAGAGGGCACACACTCTTGAGCCCACCCCTACTCCAGAGCCAACTGTGTAAGCTCTGTCCCAGGAGCTTCGGGCCAAGAGGGTTAGAGTGGTTGCCTGAAGGGTAAGGGAAAGCGGGGGGCTACTTTCACAAATGGTAGTTCTTTGAAGCCATGCTGTCTGAATAGACTGGAACAAGGAGACAAGCTTTGTGAGGAGTGAGGAATTAGGTTAGAATCTAAAGAGCATCCAAAGTTAGACAAGAACACGTAACCAAAGGTGAGCTTCTCCTTCTCCGCAGCCCTTTCGAAGGACAGCCAGCCATCTGTTCGGATGAGGGAAAGGCTGGCCTTCGGGGAGCCCAGTCTCAGCAGCTCTGGCCGGGGGCAGCGGGCTTCGCAGCCACAGCCCCTGGGCTTGGGTGGGAGGTAAGGAGCGCAGGGTGGGGCAGAGACCCAACCAGGCAGACCCTTGGTGTGCCTCCCTTCCTCCCATTTGTCAGGGGAAGTTTTTAATTAATGGTGTGTAATCTGATCTGGCCCTTCTCCCTGCTGAGCGCTGCCTTCAATCAGCAGAGCCATCTGCAATTGCAATTCATAATTCTCCCCAAAGGGAGGGGGACTCCTGACGGGTGCCTTGGTGATTAATACAATTAGCCTTTTATGTTGATGATTGTCTTAGCAGGAGCAGATGATGCCAGCACAGAGCCTAGCCTGGCACTTCCCCATTGGTTGGCAGGACGCCCCTCTCCACTTCCCACCCCCACTGCTACCTCGGGGTGCAAAGAGGACAGGTCTAATTTGGGACCACACGGTGGAAGGGGGAGAGCCCACAAAAGGCCAGGTTCTGGGACACATTTGGGCTCCTCAGACTGAGGATAATCCAGAGACTTATTCTCCAAAGAAAATCATTTTGGCCTAAAGGATTCTGTAGACCAAGGTTAAAAGAAGAGGACTACACAAGGTGGGCTAGAGGGTGAAGGGGTTTAAATGCAGGTTCAGGCACTTACAGCTGTGTGTACGTGAACAAGTTACTTAAGGATCCTGAGCTTCGTTTTCCTCGTCTGGAAACGGGGTCCATCCCTAACAGGGCTGGAAGAACTACGTGGAGTGGATGCGTCCTGCACCACGCCTGGGACCGAGCCCGACTGCAATCAGCGGTAGCGGGTTCTACCACCATCGCGGCGGACTGCCATTCCCTCTGCGAATGAGTCTGGCCGTCTCCCCTGTGGTTTCTAATGCAGCCCAGCTATTAGTAAAAAAGGGATCACTTCCTCCCTGTACCCCTGGCTGAGCTGGAGCAAAGGAGAGAGTGTAATATGAGTGTGTTGGGAGAGGAGGACCCAGAGGAAAGAGGAGTCAGGAATCAAACCCGAGAGAGGGAAATGAGGACCTCCGAACAGAGAAGTGGGGCACCAGTGTGACGGTGGCCGGGAGCTGGTTTTGGGGGGGCAGTTCAGGGAATGAGGGTAAGGAGGCTGGGTGGGTATGAAGGGGTGAAAAGAAGCAGAGCCTGGAGCACCTGGAATTTCATACAATAGCTAAGTAAACAAAAAAGGAGCAGTCATCATAGCTGAGGGTTTAAGAAGCAGCACAGAGCAGAATCTATGATCCCCGATCTACAAAGGGGCCAAGCGATCTGGAACAAGGTGACTGGGGTTTCGATGGAAGAATCAGCTGGGTCAGCAGAGGGGATCACCTCAGTCCCTCTGGGCCCCCAGCCAGCGCTGCTCCCCAAGATCTGGAGCAGCATGAGGAGAGCGTTCCTTTATCACAAGAGATGTTAACCTGCAGCCAGTGCCAGGCCCGGCAGCTTCAGGGGGAAGACAGGGAGCAGGGAGGTGAAGGGCTAATCAAGAGGAGGCATCGGGCCAAGCTGTGGCCACTCGGGCAGCTGGGGCAGGGGGTCCACACAGCCAAGATCTGTGATTGAGTCTCAGGGAGCGCCAGCTACACTAAGCAGGAGTCACATATTTAGCAAAAGCTGCGGAGGGGAGGCAGAGTTTGTGAAGGCTGATTATGAGGGTGGGGAGTCCAACGGTACTAATTAATAGGCAGCAGTTAACGGGCAGAAAAGGAGCAAATGAAAAACCGTTTCAGAGCTCTAAGTCAGATAAAGGGGCAGCTGCTGACAGAGGCAGGGACCAACGAGCACCTCCCCCCTCCCCCAACAGATATAACAGGGCCCAGCCAGCCAGTCAAAGGAGAGGCCAGTCCTGGCAGAGGCTCGGGTGTCTGCTTAGGGCACACCAGGCTGGAGGCCCATCCTTGGCCGGGAATATGCTCCTGGGCCCTCTCTAGCTGCCCTGTTCATCCCGAGGGCCAGCTTTAACGTCTCACTTCCCAGGCTCTCTGAAGCCTCCAGCTCCCTCCCTCCGCTGAGCTCCCGCAGCCTCAGCTCCGACCTCTAGAGGTATTTGAACACCTTTCTCTATGGAATAGGAAGACCTTCTTAAACAACATTTTATTTTTAGTCTACTTCTCACCTCAGGGCAATAGTTTCCTTAACTTCTGTCCTTTCCTTGTAGGTCCCCAAACCACGGCCTCCCAGTTTCCAGGGAGGAAAAGCCCTCTGATATTGCGGATTTGGTGAGCAAGTCGGACAGAAGATCGCAATGAGCACGCCCAGGCCCTGCCCGGAGTGTCTCACACCTCTAACCTCTTCTGTGCTGAAGCGCCCTGAGTGTTCCTGTCCTGCGCTGGGACGTCAGCACTCCCCCGTGGTGAATTATATTTCGGCCCCGGTCTCCCAATGACCGATGGCTTTCCCCCCTGGTCTGACTCAGGGTCACACGTAACGGTGTGGGGGTCATGACGGGGACAGATGTTGATCCTGTCCTACAGGACATGCTCTGTGCCACATGTCCTGGAGCTGAGCCTCACTTTCCCTATACTTCAGCTTCCCTCCAACCCGAGGGAACCCGGGGCGTTGACATCTCCACAGCTAAGACGTAACTCCCTGGCTTCCATAGCTGACCTAGCCAACGGCCTGTCTCCCAGCAACGGCTGACACTTCCACCCCGAGCAGCGCTGACAAGAAGAGGCACCACCGTTCTGTGAACCACTAAGAAAAAACAAAATCACTGCATTGCATTTGTAAGAGGCCAATTCTCAGATATTAAAATATATATTTTAAGTGCATCTTATGATGAAGGAAATGATCATGTCTCTCTCAAACTTTGGCTCTTTAAGGCAGATTTTAAAGGCCGGGGGAATGGAGGGCCAAGGGGGCCGCACTGGAAGGTCGCAAGTCTTCCCCTTCCTCTAGAGGGACGGATGCCATCGCCCTCATATGCTCTCAACTCATTTGCACGTCTGTTGCCAGCCCAGCTTTTACAGACCCAGGCCTCCCCTCTCTGCGAGCATCTCCCTCCCGCAGTGCCAGGGGACCCACTAGAGAGAACCCCACTTTCCTCATGGAGACAAAACAAAGCACAAGCCAGGCCAAGCCAGGGCCACCATTCGAGAGGAGATAATAATCACCTAGCACTCCAACACCATTTACCCAACCACTTCCCACCCTACCAGGTTATCTGCCCCGGAGACGCCAGGCCAGTGCCATGAGAAGATGCAGAGATTAGTCACTTCCTCCTAATCGGGCTAAGACAGCTCCTTTAAGCTGCCGACCGCAGGCAGCTCCCATTAAAGCAAAGCAGCTGGAAAAGGCTTAGCCCTTTAATGCCAGCAGCTGTATCTCCACAGTGCGGCTGCTCTGCTGAGGGGCTGGACTCTGTCCAGAAGCATCAGGCATTTAGCCTCAGTCAATGTATATTAACCTAGAAGGAGAGAGCAGCCAGCTCCCTGGGAGGAGGGGAGGTGGTTCATTTAAGCACCTCCACCCCTAGGCTTTGCTTTCCAATGAGGAAGAAAAATTCCTGCCCCTTTATCTCCCTTGCTCTACTAAAAACTGGACGAACTCTCATCTCACAGGCAGAAAGAGCTTGCTCTGTGGCAGGAGTAACTCCACTTCAAAAACTCACCTAAGGACAGATTCACTTGTTAGTTTTGGCCATTAACCAGGCAGACTCATTCTCCTTGAAGCTGATTCTTTTCCCCTGTGAAGTCCTAAGTATTCCTCTGATCTCAGGTGTGCAAACTTGTGGGCACAACAAACCGACGGCCTCTTCTCGGGCAGCCCTCGGGGAGAAAGCCCTCAGAGGGCCTCGGCACAGAGCAGACTGCTCAGGAGAGATCGCTCAAAGACTTCTTCCTCAAAGCCAGATGGTGAACACGAGACAGGGTGAGAGCTAATGCCACTCAGGGGGAAAGCCAATAAGCTAATCCGCTGACACGTTTCTAAAAGCAGGCTGGCGGCTTTGGTTCAGAGACTCGCCTGTTCTCGGCTCTGAGCTGCAGAGCACACAGGATGCACACGGGCGGCCTGAGAACAGACTCCCACCAGGGGCATCCCTCCAGCACCCATACCAGCTCTTCTGCCTCGTTCCACGAAGAAAACGGCCCTGGACCACCAAGCGCAGGTCTTCCACTCTACCGGACAATAACCCTGACCATTAGGACAGCCTCCTGTCCCAAACGCTTTGCCCAGAGGTCTGGGCCTCCCTGCTCCTTCTGAGTCATCTGAAGCGAGTACATAGCAGATGCACACACAGCCCTGAGCAGAATCATGTACGTACCTAATAAATTATTCACAAGCCCACAATGCTGAAGAAATCTGAAATAGCGAGCACCACAGCTGACCTCCAGAGCTGGGTTGCAATCCCCAGATTCTAATCCCAGCTAAGCTACAATTAGTTTGTGGGAATTTGAGCCAAATCATCTCTCTGAATTGGTCAATTGGGATGATGTCGCCAATTCTGCCCACCGCACGTGGGTGTGGTAAGATCAAGAAAGATGGTCAATGAAAGTACTCTGTATACTGCAAATCAATTACTTTTCCCAGAGGCTTTGTGGGGAAGCAGTTCCTAAGTCCATCTCCACTGATGACCCGAGAAGACAGGAACTGACGAATTCTTTCTTAGAAGTCTTAACCACCCGTGTACGTGTGTCTGACCCAGCACACAGATGGTGTCCGACTCTGGGAGATGTGAGTGATGCTATATAAAAACAATGCCAGCAAACGAAGCATGGCAAGAGTTATAGAGAAGGTAGACAAAAGGGAAAAAATTCCTTTTCCAAGTCTGAGTCCCTGAAAAGTGGCCTCCTTTCTCATCCCACGTGACTGCAGAGGCGAAGGCTCCCACCCACGACAAGGTTATTCCTGGTGATGTCAAGCTGTCTTCCACCTGACTTCACGAATGGAAACATCAACAAACACGAACTCTGAGGACCAGAATCTAGTGAATTACACAAGTTAAGGACCTCCTGGACCACAACCTTCACTTATTTACAAAATATACCAGCTTCAGGGAGCAGACTTTTAAAACTTATTAAGATCGTAGTAGTTAAGTGGCCATTCTCCAAACCCTGTTTATACAAAAGCACCATGACTGACATGCCCGACCCTGCATGCTTAAAAAGCTTTTTGCGTCAGGGCTTCCACTTGAATCATGACCAGACTATCCTCAAAACACACTGCCCAAGAACCTACCGTGTGAGCCAAGACAATGTGAACACTGAACCCTTCACCCTTGCCTCTCAGATGCAGACTACATGGTAGCCCTTCCCCTGCTCACGCTGCAGGTCTAAGAAAAGGTGATGCACGATTAAGCAAACCACTTGACATACCAGGCACAGAAGTGGGCCTCCCAAATGCTTTTCCAATAAGACATCATATAACACATGTATAGGCACGTGCACATGCCTATCTACCTGCAGACTGAGGCAGGTGGGAGGTCCCACTGTAACAAAAAACAAAACAAAACCAAAAAAATGCCCCAACAATCCTGGTATCTTTGCTTCTCGCATTCAGCACAACTTGTCACTTTATGCTATCCAATAATTTAACCATCAATATAAGAGTTCAAGACCCCACTTCCAGTCAAGATGGAGGCATAGGTAGCCATGCGCCTCCTCATGCAACCACAAAAAGGAATTACAACTAAATCTCAAAATAAATAACACCCAGAACTGTCAGAAAATCAAACTGTATGGGAGTCTGACAACCAAGGATCTAAAGAAGCCACATTCGTAGAGATGGGTAGGAGGGGCGGAGAGGTAAGGAGAAATGGTGTGGCGTGGAGACAGCAGCAGCAGCAGAACGGGCACCAGCAGGCCCACATTCATGTGTGGTGGATAAAAATCGGGAGGGATATGTTGGGAGCAAGTGATCCCAGCCCCAGGCCAGACCGCACAGCTCAGGGTTCCAGCTCCAGGAAGATAAACCCCCATAACTTCTGGCTATAAAAACCAACGGGGTTGGGGTGGCAGAAGAAGTTGCTGAATTCTCAGGAAACTTCACTTAAAGGGACTTCACAGTCTTAAAACATACACAAACTCACCCACTCTGGGATTTGATACCAGGGCAACAGCTGGAAGGGCACCAGTCACATACCGGAAGTGGGTAAAAGACTGGAAACAGGGTGAGTGTCGTGCGTAACACCCAGAAGCCCACCAGTGGCACTTTCCCATCTCTAAGCCTTCCCCCACAGAGAGCCACAAAGTGGTGAAGCGAGTCACCCCACCCTGGCAATTACCTAAGGCTCCGCCCCACACAATTTACAGGTGCCTTTTATAAGAGTCCAAGCAGCTCAACCCAATACACAGAAACAAACACAGGGAGGCTACCAAACTGAGGAGAAAAGAAATATGGCCCAAATAAGAACAGAACAAAATCCCAGAAAAAGAACTAAATGAATGGAGATAGGCAGCCTATCAGATACAGAGTTCAGAACACTGGTGATCAGGATGCTCACTGAGTACAGCAACGACATGAAGGAAGAAATGAAGGTTACACAAGTGAAATAAATAAAAATCCACAGGAAACCAATAGTGAAGGGTAGGAAGCAGGATTCAAATCAATGATTTGGAACATAAGGAAGAAATAAACATTGATCCAGAACAGAAAGAAGAAACAAGAATTACAAAAACAAAAACAAAAAAAACAAAAAAACGAGGATAAGACATCTCTGGGACATCTCCAAATGTGCCAATATCCAAATCATAAGGATGCCTGAAGGAAAAGAGGAAAAGCAAGAAATTGAAAACTTATTTGAAAAAATAATGAAAGAAAATTTCCTAATTTGGCAAAGGAAATAGACATACAAGTCCAGGAAGCACAGAGAGTCCCAAACAAGTTGGACCCAAACAGGACTACACCAGGACATACCATAATTAAAATGGCAAAGGTAAAAAGATAAAGAGAGAATCTTAAAAACAGCAAGAGAAGCCCTGACTGGTGTGGCTCAGTGGATTGAGCGCCAGCCTGAGAACCAAAGAATCACTGGTTTGATTCCCAGTCAGGGCACATGTTCGGGTTATGGGCCAGGTTCCCCATTAGGGGGTGCATGAGAGGCAACCACACCTTGATGTTTTTCTCCCTCTCCCTCTCTAAAAAATAAAGTCTTTAGAATTAAAAAGAAGTGCTTGCTTCAGCAGCACACATACTAAAATTAGATTTAAAAAGAAGTCTAAAAAAAGCAGCAAGAGGAAAGCAGAGAGTAACCTACAAAGGAGTACCCATAAGACTATTAGCTGATTTCTCAAAAGAAACTTTGCAGGCAAGAAGGGATTGGCAAGAAGTATTCAAAGTCATGAAAAGCAAGGATCTAAAACCTAGACTACTCTATCCAGAAAAGCTATCATTTAGAATAGAAGGGCAGATAAAAAGTGCTTCCCAGACAAGGTAAAGCTAAAGGAGTTCATCATCACAGAACCGTTATTACATGAAATGTTAAAGGGACTTAAGAAAAAGATCAAAACTATGAAGAACTTTAAAAGGACAACTGTATTAACATAATAAAATATACTTTAAAAAATAAAAGGAAAACTGCTCAGCCCTGAGGGAATAAAAAAGAATCCAAGACCCCTTTCAATGCCACAGGTTCAGTTCATAGTTTAAAAAAAAAAAAGACTATTTTTACCACAGTAAATCAACTGAGCACCCTATACTCCTCTGATCAAAACTCAGATGCCAAGCCTTAGCTGGTGTAGCTCAGTGGATTGAGCACGGGCCTGCAAACCAAAGGGTTGCTGGGTCAATTCCCAGTCAGCACACATGCCTGGGTTGCGGGCCAGGTCCCCAGCTGGAGGCATGCAAGAAGCAATATCGCACATTGATATCTCTCCCTCTTTTTCTTCTTCCCCTCTCCTCTCTCTAAAAATAAATAAATAAATAAATAAATAAATAAATAAATAACTCAGATGCCTTCTTGCCTTCTGTTTCTGCAAGCAATGAATTAACCTTAAGGAAGGAGAAACCATTAAACATCAGTAATAAATGCAAATTGTTGCTGCTAAATCAAACCATGTAATGCTTGCCCAGTTAAATAAACATCAAACTTAGGAGTCTTACATAGATTGATAGAGGAGAACAGATTTAAAGATTCTGGTTATCAGCAAGTGGGACAGTGAAGTTCAACTGCATTAAAGGAGGAGCAAGAGGCAGCAGCAGAAAGGGCTAGGAGCAGACAATAGGGGTGACAGCCACTCCAAAGCACCGAACGCTTCCCGCAGATCTCACACAAGGAAGTATAATTTAATTAAGAAAGCCCTTGACAGTGGAAAGTCAAGCTATTCCACATGAAGTGCTGTTAAAGACGCTGAAGGTGGGTACATATTTCCCTTTGCTAACATCAGAATTATTTTCATGGCTAAGGTCTCTTGGCCTAGCCCAAAACTGAGTAACTGGCTGCCAACATTTGACACACAGGACCATTTCCTTTTTCGTTAATGGGCCATCAGTTCCTGCATAGGGAAGTCTTGCCTTCACTAACATTATACAATCCATTTACTTCCTCCACATTAGTGACTTAAAATGCACCTTGGGGAGATACTACAGAACAGCAAATATGGAGCCAGGCCAACACTAGGCTTGCAGAGACATAAGAAAAGGGATGGCATCTAGGACAAAGTTTAAAAAAACAAAACCTAATAGGCATGTGTGTGTAAAGAGGAGGAAGGGGAGAAGGGACCCATCCTCTGTCAATTCGCTGAGGCAGATGGGCCCTGCTGTGAGAGCTGTCACCTCCTGGGAAAAAAGCCAGTAGGTTGCCTCCCCTCTCCACAGTTACATATTAAGCCTGCAACTGTTTACGTTCAATCTCAGATACATTCTGTTCACCAGCTTCAGAGTTCCCAGTGCAGGTGCCCTCAGTTAATCATCCCAGCTCACTCCAGAGTCACTTCCAGCAGTGAAGGATGTTCCTTCCAGGCAGTCAGCCAGCCAGAGTCTTTTTTTTTTTTTTTAATTCTGCATCATTCTGGTCCCTAAAGACTTGTTTAAAAGTTTGGTTTTTGTTTAAAGTAGTTTCTTCAAATTAGAGGGTAACAGTCACAGGGACAAATCTAGGCCTTCGATTTGGACAAGAGAACGGACGAGAAACAGAAATACACTCCTGATGGAGGGAAAGTCGGGGGTGGGAGGGAATGGAGATGAACAGACTCAAAACACTTGGAGGAAAAATTATTTTCTAAAAATGTCTTAAAGGTTACTTCCAGAAGAAAAACCAACCTCATAATGATTTTGAAAAAAACTATTTACTTTTTTTCCAAATATTATTCCAAATATGTGTTTTACAGACAAGGGTCAATATGGGTCATAAATGTTCTATAGAAGAAAGCATTTTTACAGACATTGAAAATAATTTTAATAAAAGAAAACACTCATATTTATCTAGATGTGGCTATGTTACACAGGAAGATTTTAGCATCCAAAGTGCAAAGACAAAATGACTGTGGCCTTTCTTGCCACACAAAATATTAACACTCTCTCCTATAGCTTACTCTTGTTAGTTGGGACGCTAAATAGCATACTGACCACTAGGGAGACTTGGGGGGGCGGCCACGCATTAGAATGAATTCAATTTATGAACAAACTGGGATTGACCCCAACCAAACTCAAAGTCCAGCCAGAGGCCCATCAGAGATAAATATAACTGTAGTGTCACTTTTACAAGGCTGTGCCACTTAACACTATTAAACCTAATCAATGCAAATTAAAGCGAGGCATACACCCATCACTAGTTCTATCCTCACCCTATCCCATTTTTATGAAGGCTCCATATTATAGCTCCAGTTCATAAGGAGGGAAGGAGAACTTCCAAGTTCTCAGAAAGAGCCACCCTGTATCCTCTGTCCAAACCTTTCTTTACCCTGCCCTCCCACCTTCCACCCTGAGACAAGTCCATCTTTCTGAAGAAGTAGGGCCTCTGTCTTTGTCTCACGGAAATTGGCTCTAAATAACACCAGAGAAAGGTCATTCCGTGAGCAGCGTTTAGCTTAAGCCAAAGGGATGCGACCCACCCCCACCCACCCCCCGAAAATCATAGTGAATTCCATACTATTCCTGTAAAGATCTCCCCTCTAAAAGTTCCCAGCAACAGCACAAAGTGTTCATATTACATTACTTGAGAAGAAGGAGAGGAAGATATATATAGTTTTAAAACCCCCATGCGCAATTAAACTTGATTAAAATCCTGGAGAACGCTAAAAGTAGTAACAGCACGGGAGGCCGCGGAGCAGAGTGCAGGTGTGCCCTTCCTTGCAGTCAGTAAACGCCGTGAGCAACAGGAGACGTGACTTCACTTGAGCATTGGAGAAGCAAAGAAGTTGCCCTGTCTTCCTAGGTTGGTGGCAGACTTGCTTTTGCTCCCAAATCTAAAGAAAAAGAGAAGAAACTAGAAAGGTGTCCTATAAAAAAACATGGTAAATGAACAAGGATAGCATGACAACGTAATCAACTACAGGCAGAGACCCCTCAAAAACGACTCTGTGAGCTACTCTGCTGCCTGAGATGAGAGAGGAAACAGTGAAGACCTTTGGATGCTTTTAAAAGGGGGACCTTATGGCTCCAAGTTTCCTCTTAAAGTCTGATCACTAGGTAAGATCTAATTCAATCTTTCTTTCAATCAGCTTCGGTATGATGGGAAAGAAATGTAAGGGAGCAGTAATTTTTCACTTCCATAAGCAGGCCAATTCTGCATACCTGGGCGTGTTCCTGGTGAGGGTGGAGCGGACTCTCTGCGACAGGGAGCTGGATGAAGGCGTCTTGAGAAGCTGATGCTCAGGAGTGGTCACAGGCCCCAGTAAACTCACTTCAGTCAAAGGTAAGACATATTTTTATAGGAGGGGAAAAAAGAAAGCACCCTTGTAAGTGGCTAGTGTTACACTGGAATCCCTGTGAAGCACTTAAGAGCTAAGGCTAGAGACCTAGCAAAGTCTCAGGGATCATTTCTGTCATCGTGTGTAACGTACCAGTGTGTCTTTTGAACTATGCAGGCAGCTGCTCAATGAACAGCTGACACTCACTTCCTGATTCAGGACATTCTCAGGCTCCACACTTCACAACGCTAACATCTGACCGTTCGACTTTTACCTACACTAGATAAATAATAAGCTCCCTTATAATAAAAGACCAGGTCTTCAATGCCAGTGATGCTGAAATGAAACCAGCCTCATACATTTTTGGTGGCAATACAAACTGGCAAAGCTTTTAAGAAATCAAGTTGGTAAAACATCAAAAAACATAATAAGAATAAATTATATATAAATTAATGTAAGTGTATATTTTTTAAAATTTCCATACGGGTAAAGGACATAAAAAGTGAAAAAGAGCCCTGGCTGATGTAGCTCAGTGGATTGAGCGCGGGCTGGGAACCGGGGGGTCCCGGTTCAATTCCCGGTCTAGGGCACATGCCTGGGTTGCGGGCCAGGTCCCCAGTGGGGGCCACGTGAGAGGCAACCATGCATTGCTGTTTCTCTCCCTCTCTTTCTCCCTCCCTTCTCCTCTCTCTAAAAATAAATAAAATCTTAAAAAAAAAACATTTTATAAAAAAGTGAAAAAGAAAAACCAATTCAAAAGAACCTATGCACTCCAATGTTCACAGCAGCACAATTCACAATAGCCAAGTGCTGGAAACAACCTAAGTGCCCATCTACAAATGAGTGGATCAAGAAACTATGGTACATTTACACAGTGGAATTCTACGCAGCAGAGAGGAAGAAGGAGCTTATACCCTTTGCAACAGCATGGATGGAACTGGAGAGCATTATGCTAAGTGAAATAAGCCAGGCGGTGAGGGACAAATACCATATGATCTCACCTTTAACCAGAACATAATCAACAAAAGCAAAAAAGCAAGCAAAACTTAACCAGAGACATTGAAATTAAGAACAATCTAACAATAGCCAGTGGGGAGGGGGGAAGGGACAATGGGGAGAAGGGTTTTCAGGAATCACTATAGAGAACACATGGACAGAACCAAGGGGGAGGAGGGAGGCAGGGGAGGGAGGTGGCGTTGGGGGGGAGGTGGGGGGGAGGGGAGAGGATGCAGACAACTGAACAACAGTAATTGAACAACAATAAAGTTAAAAAAAAAAAGTGAAAAAGAAACCAGGGTAGCAGAACTGTACAAATTTTCCCTTTAATGTCAGAATTCTCAAAATGAATTTAATCTTTATTGAAGAATATGAATTGCAAACAACTCTAGCAAAGGCAAGCACGTGACTAAAAGTGGAGAAGGAGTCGGGTCCTTTAAAAAGCACAACTCGGGCCTCACCTTTAATATCTGGTGTCTGTGGTGTTGAAAAGGCATTTGCATTTTCAATCACGTGCATGGGGTCGATGTTCTCTTGCTCCACCATCATGAACTGACTCCAGTACTCCAGGGGCAGCGAGAGCAAGCGTTCCACCACCTAAAAGGTCACCAAACGTGTCAGCAAACTTCAGAATCTCAGGGCTTGCTTCTCACCGGTCTCTCATGCCATCATGTCCCACAAGTTCATACACACATATGTACACATGTGTGTATGCTTGCCTACCTTGGGTTGACGCTTGATATCCTGTAACATTGTCACTGGATCTGGATTGGGCACAGCATGGGCAACTATTGTAGGGCCAAAGACTTTAGCCAGATTGGCAACATCCATTTTAGTGTTTGGGCTCTGAGCCACTCTAGGCAAAAGAGCATTGAATTAGAAGACTTACTCCTCCATTTAAACACAAACCAAAATGTAAGCTCTACAAGAAAACGATTCACCTCCCTAACAGGCGGACCACATCATCTTCCCTTGGAAAACTCCCCAGCCCCCAGAAACGGCTTCTGCTGTGCTCACCTCTGCAAGTGAATCATGAGGAAAGCTAATGTGTCTCTGTTGGCCTGGGGCAGCTCACCCACAGCCTGGTACATGGCAGCTATGCTGTTGTCCTCATCTGCGACTTCTGCAAATCAGAAGAAAGCACCAAGAGGCCTAAGACTTCTTTCCCTTGACAGCAGGCTTCCAAGTTATCGACCACAAGGTCTCATCTATACAGTAAGCTTCTGAAACTTCTGATTAGGTGCATGACTGCATCAGACTCTAGTTTCATTAACAAGCAGGATACTGACCAACAGTTCAATATTAGAAATCAGAACTTTTCAAAAGCAGCTCTTGCAGTGAGGGAAAGCAGCGAGCAACCTGTGCGTCAGGAGGCAGACATACGACCGCCCTGACCACAGTTACCAAGAAAGTACTTGCTCAGAAAACACGTTTATGAGCCCACTGTGTGCCAGGTTCTATTGGAGGAGCTAGTCAGAAAGCATCTACCAGGTAGCAACACATGTAATAAAATAAGGCATGCCAGAAGCTAGAAAGCTGTTATTTTAGAAAAGGTAGTCAGAAAAGATATTTCTGAGGACAAGATATCCAAAAAGAAATCTGAAAGAAATAAAGAAGCAAATCATGCAACTATCATCTCAGGCTGGGACAACAAAGAAGAGCAGGGTATCAAAGGAAATGATGTTGGAGACCTAACCAGGAGCCAAATCATGCAGGGCCTTTGGGCACTATGCTAAGGATGTTAACGACTGTGGGTTTTATTCTGTCAATGAAGGGAAGCCATTGCAAGATACTGAGGACAGAATGGACATCTTATAATTTCAATTTTATTATGCATTTTTAAAGACTATTTATTTATAGACAGAGGGGAAGAGAGAGAAAGAAGGAGAGAAACATCAGTGTACAGTTGCCTTTCGCATGGCCCCCACTGGGGACCTGGCCTGCAACCCAAGCATGTGCCCTGACTGGGAATCGAACCAGTGACCCTTTGATTAGCAGGTTGGCACTCAATCCACTGAGCCACACCAGCCAGGGCCAAGTTATTTAAATTTTAAAAGGACCACTCTTGCTTCTGTACAAGGATCATACCATAGAGAGCAAGAGTAGAAACAGAAAAATCTGGAGGTTCTTGCATCACTCCAGAGCAAGAGATGTTAAGAGCGGCAGTAGTAGCAGGAGTGACAAATTTAAAATTTCAGCTACATTTTACAAGATCTTGGCGGACAAGATTTACCAATGGATTAAACGTGAAGTGTGAGGAAAAGGAATCAAAGATGGCTCCAAGTTCAAAAGGACAACCTAAAACTTGACCACACCACACCGAAAAGCAACAACAAAAACCTGTTAGAGCCTGCACAGTTCAGACACAGAGAGGACAGGCATGGGCAATATGGACCTAGTTACTTATCAGACTATTTGAGTATCTGCTGTGTTCCAGGCACTTTACGAGATGGGGATAAAACTGCAAACGAAAGAGCCAAAACTTCTTGCCCCTGTGGGACGCACGCTCAAGCATTAAGAAATGCCCTTACCAGCTGCTTCCATAAAGGTCCTGTTTAGCCGAAAGGTCAGAAGGGGTTCTTTGAGGTTTCGAAGGAAGTCTTTCAGGAGGCTACAGACAGCATGGATGTCATCCACTTTGCTGAGGAGGGGTACAGTTTTCACTCTGAAAAATTTCTCTTTCAGGTCCTTTACTGTCCGGTCGCAGCCTGAGACCCGATACAGGCCTGTCTATCATCAAGATGATACTTTCAGTTAAGAAGCTCTTAAGAAGCATTAACACAAGTAACAAATTCACCCTCTCCTAAATTCACACTTACCTCGCTCAGCCCTCTCTGCTCAATCTCATTTACGCAGTGGACAACTATGGAGGGGATCATTGGAGGGATCTGGGACACATAATCTGCCAGCATTCCCTGCAAGGCAAAGTTTTAAAGTATCATTATACCTTAGACCAGCAGGTCTAGACCAGTGGGCAGAACGATTTCCAGACTAATACTCAGGCTGGAACATCATGTCTACTTTTAAATTCCTATTCCAAATGCATACCTTAGAACAGAGACACTCAATTATTTTTCCTACCTCCACACCAGACTGATTTATGGTCAGAGATACCACACTCTTCATGAACAAGTAATAAAACCACTAGCTACAACTGCATCCTTGCTTCTCTTCCACTCAAGGGCATCCGAAAACAAGCAATAATGAGATTGCTGGTATAGCCTTTAATATAAACTAATTCATTACTTTAAAAAAAGGAAACCTTTTAAATTATTCTTAGTAAGGAAAATTAACACAACTCAATTGATTCTGACACCAACCTACCTGTAGGGGACAACTCCATGGTACTACATCAGAGTACAGAAGACTTGAAAAAAAAAAATCTTTGCACAGAGAAGAACTCTTAAGACTAGGAAAAAATAATGTTTGATTTGCTGGGAGCTGGGCAGCTGCTTAGTCATTTTGCTTTGATTTGATTCTTCCTAATGTTGCTTGTACAATAAATACTTTCTCAATGGATTGAATCGATTTTTAGAAATAAGCAACCTAATCTTAATAGCCTAGTATGGAATACCTCTAACGTAAAAGAAAGAATATTCATTCACAGATAAAATTTTATGTCAGCTGGGATTTGATTCAAAATAATTCACTAGACAGGGCCAGGAGGAAGAGATGGAAGTACTGATAAATCCAGACTGGACATGAATTCGTAATTGTGGAATTTGAATGACAGAAACTAGGGATTAGTTATACTAATCTCTCTACTTTTGTATATGTTTCAAATTTTACAAAATAGGATAAACTGGGGAGGGAAGAGGAAAGAAGAGGAGAAAAGGAATGGGAGAGAGGAAAGGAGGGGATGGAAAGGAAGGGTGAGGAGGGCAGAAGGGAAGGAGAGAGAAAGGGGAAGAGAGGGTGGGAAGGGAGGGCGGGTATGAAGAGGAGTTTGGTCTAGAAAGATTACAAAAAAGACAAACCCAAACAGGACTCGTCTGCAAGTTAACATTTTATAATTTCTATTCATTACTCACGGGAGGAAACATACTTGACGTCATTACTTCTAGAACAAAAACTGACATTCAGCTTTAGAAAAGCTAAGAAGCCCTAACACAAGGATCCTTCCCATAGGTCGTACCTCTCCAAACTTAACAGGTGTTCCTATCAGGGTAGGAATGCAGGGAAGGGGACAGCGGTCCCGACATTCTGGATGAGAGACCACACGACAGTCTCGGCACTTCAGAGACAGCTTGCCAAATTTTATTCGCTTTCCACATGGAACACAAGATTCGGGTTTAATAACCTAAGGATGAAATGGGGCAGAAGGAATAGAGTGGTATGAATTACAAAATTATCAACATCATCAACCAACATTTACTAAGTGCTTAGCACATGCTGAACAACTTTCTAATCCTTTTACACATATCTGCTTGTGTAATTCTCACAATAATCCTATAAAATAGGTTTTGTTTTGTTTAAGGAAACAGAAGCAAAAAACAGGCCAAGTTACTTGCATAAGGCCACCCAGCTGGAAGGGGTGTACAGTGGTGGCCAGAGTTCATTTACAAGGAGTCAGAACACCTCCATCTTAACTACGCCACTTACTGTCGTGTGGCTCCATCAAGTTAGTTAATTCCTCAGAGTCTGCCAGTTTGCTTGGGTTTTTACAAGGAAATCAAATGGGAAAAGTTAAAATATGTTATTACTTAAGCATAAAACAAAAATGTATCATCACTAAAAAGTACAAACAACTCCTTCTGAAAAGTTGCTTTCTTTGAATGTACTATTACTCACAGAATGGAAAGCCACATACCTTCTACAATTCAGTAGTGACCCCTGGAGAGTGGGATTGGCAGGAGAAAGGAAATCAGACATTTAACCTTGTAATGCTAAGCTATTTACATTTGTTCCTGGTGTATACTACTTCCACAACTGAAAAATTAGGGGTGCTCAAAAGGTGAAGGAGCAACCCAGGTTTACCGTCTTGGAGACGAACTCGTGCAGGCGCACCCCTCCGTTGTTCTGCGGCGTGCTGGGACCGTCCGTCTCGGAGCGCGGCTCCTGCCGCCTGCTGCTCAAGGTGGAGTCGCTGTTCCAAGGCTGTAAAGCACCTAGAAGACAAGCAAACTTTACCTTAAATCTTAAGTATTTTGTTCCTTCTGAATTTTAAAGCCAATTTTTAATACAATTGGTAGATGAGCAGTAATCTAGAACCATACTCAGAAGTGAACAGAAATGGTTCTGCATAAGAAGAAAGCAGCATCACGAGCAACAAGGCACGCGCTCGCGGCACGGGCGGGCTGGCAGCTCTGGGCAGGACGGGGCTCCGGCCCTCCGTAGGCAGCAGTGAAAAAACCACGCAAAACATCCAACCCCTGCCTCAGCAAGGTTCTAAGAAACTGATTCTCCCAAACTTTACCAGCTGTTCACACAGGCAACTCAGCCACAAACCCAGCGGACCTGTTTTCCCTCGGCTTCTCGTCCAGCACGGCACAGTTTCAATGGTGGACGTAGCTTCAATGGGCCCACCATCATTGGGAACAGTCACTGTAGTTTTTGCAACTATGGATTCATTCCCCTGAAACAAAAGTTGTAATGAGGGAAGGACAAACATTTGAATCTAATTTCTCCTCCATTATAGAGTTTTGGAGTGCATGAAAAATTCCTTTGTCAGGACCCAAGGTCCCACCCAAATCACTATTAAGTCGAAATCTCACATTTTAGACATGGATATATACATACAAGCAACTAAGAATCAAGCATAAAACTGACGGTTGTTTACTTAATCAGACTAATTCCACTCATATGGATGATAAGGATCCTATTACATAAAAAACTCACCAACACCTCTCTCAAAATAACAGTGTAATTAACGCTGACTCAGAGTTTTTAATGCTTGGGGCCACTAATCTTTGATGTGTTCAAGACCGCAAATCTCTTGGCCTGACTCTTCTTACCTGGTCAGCTGTGGAGCCAATGGAGCGAGTTTTCTTTATGGGTCCAGGAGGACCATCAATGAACTGTCGGCTACTGGATCGCTAGAGAGGGGGCGAACACCAGTAACTTTAGTGCCAAGCAGAAGATCTGAAGCACAGAAGATAAACTTATCCCATTAGACAACTTGGATGCAAATCCTGGGTTCCAGAGCTACGGTGAATAACAAACAGCATGCTCTCTCTCATTGTCTATTTCCATGTGAAGCTTAAGTGGTAGCAACACAAAATGCCTTTTAGTGCCCTTGAAGAAACCAGCAAGCTTTGGAAAAATTTAGATGACAGCACCAGAAAAAGTAGAGCTGTAATCCTATCCAAGGACATGAAGTCTTTAGAAACATATTCAGTACCCTAAACAAACACACACAGATAGTTCTCTGCATATCCCATTATACACACATTTCATCTGAAGCTTATATTACAGCACAAAAGTCCTGCATAAAAATCCATATGACAACCCCAAACAAACAAGTATATCCTTTTCCACACAACGAATGAAGAGAGTGCAGCTTGGAACAGTAAATGGGACAGGATTCTGTCCTGAGTTACTACCTCAAGGAACATCAACACCACCCCCAGCGTGAATTCATTTGGAATGTATTCAACAACAGCTAGAGCAATGTGTCAGGAATGCAGTACCATGACAGAATGTCCAGAGAAAACTCTTATTATTACTTGATTTTTAAAAAAAGTACATACCCTCTTTTCTCTCTTCTTCAGTTTGAAAGCCTTTACCAAAGAAGAATCCCAATCCTGCTGACAAATTACATTGTATTAATTTCTTTCTTTGGTTGGGTCTCCCATAAACCCCGTGCAAATAAATTTACAGAGAATGTTAAAAGGCTTCTTGAGTCAGACTCCCTAACTCACAATTCAGGGGGAGGAGAAAGGGGGGTCTCAAGCACTGTAGCTATAGAGCTGTAGTAAGTTAACATGTTTTCTTTCCAAAATTGAAGCTATTATAATAGAATCAGGAATCAATACCACAGAGACAAGAAAAGGTTAAAGAATCAACTTCTGTCGTGAGTATTTCCAGGGCCTGGTCCTTTGTTTCTGATTATTTTTGTAATTAGTTTTAGAACTTACAGAACGTCAGGCACCATACTGATCATGTCAGATGTGATTCTTGCTCTTAAGGGATTGCTACTGTCTAATCAGATGCCTCATACAATAGAGCCACTTAAAAAGTTCCAGTTTAGGTTTCACTTAATCACCTCTCTTCCTTGGGTCCTAAAAACATTCACCACTGAAGAATTACCTGTCTTTTCCTGTGGTCTAACTTCCCTTCACTTGTTTTAACCATTTATATTAATTTTTAGTAGCTACTGTGACTTTCTTACTTCTGGTAATTTCTGAGAACACAAAATCCAGAAAGTTGTCTATAGCTAATTGTAGCTTAGCTAAATAAATGTAACTTCTCCAATGCATGGTCAAATAATTTAGCTACTGGTTGTTTGATTTAGCTTCAGTTACAACAGATATCATTTTGGCCTACCTCCAAAATCAGCTAATAATATGTTCTAGTTTTAGTATATATCCTAGATCTATCCTATATCATTCCTTATTTCAAAAAGGTGAGTACCAAATATTTATACCTATACAATGGCAATTTTTTCCCTAGCCAAACACTGCATTTGGACAGAAAATACTTAGCCCATGTAACAAGTAGTTGTCAGCTGTTTTGCTATCATCAGAAAACCAGCCTCCATAACTTTCTGATTTATTGTTTTGTTTGCTAGCTTTCAGCCAGGAAAACTAATAAACTACCCATCTCCTTAACATCAAAGATTGAAATATCAGATGACCTTTCATGCAGAAACACCACCAGAAGTTAAGAGAAGGGTTCTGCCCCACGAGAGCAGGGTAACAGAGAGTTTAGATACGCTAACCACTGTGGATCAAAGCATTATAGAGAACCTGGAGACTTTCATCAGTCTCCTCGCTGAAGCCCCAGAGCACTGGTTTTCCTTCTTATTGTGAAATACGACTAAGTTTCCCTCAAGAACCAAACTAATTCAGAAATAAGGCACAACTCTATTCTCCCCAAGAGCAACAAATAAGCCCCATGTGAACAGAGTTTTGCTAATTTTTTTATTGCTAGCTGGGGTTTTACTAAGTCAAGATATAGTAAATTAGTACATGCAGCTCACAGATCCATTAAACAAATTTAACCTTGTGCCAAATCCTGAATTCTATAATCTCACTTCCAGAAACTAAAAAAATATATAAGCTAGTCTCTTATAGTTTATGTGGATTCATATCACAAAATGCTAGCTCAGTATCTATAACATATTAATTAATAACACAGCAATAAAGAAAGTCCATAATAATAGATGACTGCAGAGATATTCCTGAGGGAGCGGGAATATAACAATTCTCAGAAATCAAACGTTCATTACCAGTGATTCATCAGTCTTGTCAAAGCTGATATCTGATAAGATGGAACCAGATTCATCGATGGTTGACAGTCTAGATGAGTGAAATGACACGAAGTTACACACAGAAGACTACAGAGAGCAAAACCCGCTGACGCCCAGGACAAGTTACCTAAGAGGCCAGGCAATGTCGGCAATTTCACAGCAGTGCCCTCCCTGTGGAGGTCACTCCCAGCTCAAACCCCAGCTGTGGTGGGTTGCTTTTTAAGGGCTCATAAAGGAGTGTGTGTGCATGTGTGCATCCGCATGCAGCACCGTTGCTTTTTCAGCAAAGGCCTTATAACTACAGCTGAAAATTACAGTCAGGGGCATGGGTTCTATTCCCTACTGAGTTTGTACAACAGGCTACTAAACATTCACAAGGCAGGAGAGTGAAGTTTAATTTGATCCCAACTGTGGTTGCTTTCCACAAGACAGAGGATTACCCAACATTAGTTTTTTAAGAAATTAAGTCCGTACATCTTCTTCGTTATAAAGATTCCACATAAAACAACCAGGAGACAAAATAAATAGCTCTAAGAGTGCTGATCTTTCCTTATATATTGTACTGGAGGTGTTAAATTCAAAGCCTGGTTGAGACTATTTTAAAGAGGGATGCAGAGGAACCAAAATTACTGTCTGGTCTTGGCTCACTGAAGGCCTTTCTAAACCAGAAGAGCTACAAGAGCTCTCTGGAGAGTAAACACTGGAAGTATTGCTGAACTACCACTTTCACCTTTAGGTTTCTTAGCAATCTGCAGGATTAGTTATTGATGTGCAATTTAGCACCAACATCAAAATTTTACCCAGGGTGAAACAACATCCTAAGGAAAGATTTTTAAAACACTGTTAAAATAAAAGAAACAGGGTGGCACTTGCGCCTTTATTTCCCACCCACCCTTCCTCCAAAGTCTTTTTCTGCTTTATTCAGCACACACTCCCGAAGCAGTATATTTAAGAGTTAAGATAACAGGAACTTCTGGCAGCTGAGCTGCTTGTGATCAGATAACAACAGATGCAGCTCCCCCACCTTTTGTTCCCAGCATTGCCGATGGATGGCTGGCCTCTGTTGAGAAAAGCCAGAGCTGATTTTTGCTCCTCGCTCAGTTGAATGCTGACAGATGTGTCACACATGAGCATCTCTCGAATCAGCTGAATCTGTCTTTCCTACAAACCAAAGCAGAGTAAAAACATCCTAACTAACCACGGGAGAAAGCGTCACCTTGAATTTACGGGATGGGCAGACCAGAAAACATTAAAATATAGCATTATGCAAATGAGCCTTCAGGAAGGCTGCTACACTAATAGCATATTAATTTATGTCAAGCCCAGATTGTGTCTCTGATTTCTGACTGGTAAAATGAAGTCCATCTAGAGTAGTGAGGTTTCTGCTACAAGACTTTTGGATCAAACTGCTAATCCAAGAGGACAGGGTATTGCAAAATGAGAGTCCCAAAATAGATTTTGCATAGCAAAAACACTTTAGTGTCATTTTATCAGGATAATTATTGGCTTCTTCTACAGATCAAAGCAGTCACCCACCTTTCTAAATTGTGAAGCAAAATGTATTAAAATGGATACAAAGCTGCGACTCACTGGAACTAGACAACCTGAGCTTCCTGAGGCATCTAACACTGTACCACAATGGATTAGCGCCTCCTAGTAAAGGCTTTCCTTTGTACCGTGACCCACTTTGGTACATCAAGACGAAAGTGTTCTATGTTAGCCACAATGCTCAACTTGTTGACCAGAAACCAGGGATTAGTTATTCTAATCTCTCCACTTTTGTATGTGTTTTACCCTGATTTAGGAGTAGTAGTGAAGAAAAGACTTGGAGTTGTCCTACCTGTGTCAATGACAAAGTACCAATTATTAATATAAGGATGAGAATACTGAGTGGCATGAGAGATGGCCAATCATCTTGTGACATATCAAGTATGCTAGGATTTCCCTGCCCTCCCCCCTAATTTTAATTCTTCAAATTCTCATTTGAAATCTGTCTAATAAGTAGTAGTTTCAAGTCTAAAGGAGGAAAAAATTTAAATTTCAACCTGTGGAGAATAAGATTCCTAGGCAGTCAATTTTAGCTCCAATAATGAACAAGTTGTC
Organism: Micronycteris hirsuta; assembly: GCA_004026765.1. Lineage (NCBI taxonomy): Eukaryota > Metazoa > Chordata > Mammalia > Chiroptera > Phyllostomidae > Micronycteris > Micronycteris hirsuta. The sequence continues at coordinate 28,375 of PVJI01014589.1, forward strand.
AATGGACAAGTTTAGTTCTCTAGTGTGGAGTAAGAAACGGGGTACATCTGGCAAGCGGAAACATCAGATGATGCTCCCCCCTGCCCCACCGTCACAGTTCCAGCACAGAAAACAACACACCAGCTTTTCACAGTCGGCCTCAGCTCGCTGTCTCCGTTTGATCTCCACATCCACCTGATTGCGTGCATGCTTCAGCTTAACATCCAGAGCACTGCGCTCAGTCTCTGCTTTCATCAAAAGATCCTTGTATTTCCCCAGCTCGTGGTCTGTTCTCTGCCACTTTTTACGGAAATCCTCAAAGTCCTTTGCCAATTGGATGAATTCTAAGGAAAGAGATTGGGGGGGGGGGACTTTAATAATTCAAGCACCAAACAGTATAAACACTCTAAGTGAGTCCTCTGGTTAGTTTTACTCCAAATACATAATTAAGGGACCAGCTAAATGATGGGCAAATCCAGCTGAAAACAACCAAGAGCAGATCCTGGATATACGTTCATCACTCCAGATGAGAGAGCTTTGTAGGGAGCAATGCCTGTTTCAACAGGCCACTTACACTAGCTCAGCCGGTGGAATCTGCTGTGGAATACGTAACTCATTAGTCACCTGGCTCCAGATGTAACACCAACACTGAAAGCTCCTGAACAGAAGGCAATCAAAGGAGGATACCTTTGGGGCAGCTGTCACACACCAGGACAGTTACAGCTATAAAACCATAACAGCTTCCTTTAGAGTCACACATTGCTGTGCCAGAGAGATGTTAAACAGCAAATTCAAATGTAACTATTGCAATATGCTCCAGTAGATGTAGGTTAATATTACAGATATCTAGGCCTACAATGCCATTCAGCTATATAATTAAACAAATATTGATTTGAAAGTAAAAAGCCAATTTGCTTTGCTGTTTAACACTGCCCTGAAGGGTATATAAACATTCCCGTTGGAAAGATACAGGAAGAGAAGATCATACTAGCTTTGGGTGAGTCACTGATAGAATACGGACTTTCTTCAAATGTCTGCAAAGACAGCATCACTTCCAAGGCAGCACCTCAAAGCATGAAAGCCCTAGTGGCATTCATTCTTATCATCTGCTGTTGGCAAAACCTTTTCTTCTATAATGCCTTACTATTTTCTAGTTAACCTGAACCTGTCTCTAAGCACCACTTTCCACCAGTACCATGAGGGAAGCTTCAAAGGTGTACCTCTGTTGTTAGTCAAACTAACCAAGTTTACAGCTGAAATTAGGCCAAATTCACACGAGGCTAGCAGATTCTTAGGTAGTAAGAGCACTTTTCCAAATTTGAATTTAACCTAAGAGCACAGAAACAATATAGTGCGCTTAAAAAAAAAAAAAAAATTTTACTTATTTTCCGAGACAGGGGAAAGGAGAGAAAGAGAGGGAAACATTCAATGTGTGAGAGAAACATCAGTTGGTTGCCTCTCACACGCTCTCAACCACAGATCTAGCCCGAGACCCACGCATGTGCCCTAACTGGGATCAAACTGGTGACCTTTGGGTTCACAGGCAGGTGACTCAGTCCACTGAGCCACACCAGCCAGGGCAATATAGTACCCTTTTATTTTTTTAAGATTTTATTTATTTATTTATTTTCAGAGAGAGGAGAAAGGAGAGAGAAAGAGCAATGTATGGTTGCCTCTCACATGGCCCTCACCGGGGACCTGGCCCGCAACCCAGACATGTGCCCCGACTGGGAATCGAACCGGGACCCTCTGGTTCCCAGCCCGCGCTCAATCCACTGAGCCACACCAGCCGGGCTCATATATAGTACCCTTTTAAAGCAATCTGAATAATGTGACTAAATTTCAAACTTACAAATGAAAATTAGGGTACCAATTCAATTTACAAAAACAAAGTCATACACATAAGGAATTATCAGATTTTAGCAACCAAAGATTTCAGCAAAACAGGATATTATGACCTAGTTATCTTAGACAATGGAAATATCAAGGACCAAAAAATATACACATATTTATTACAATTCAAATAGTTTTAAATGATACACTGGTTTAGTTAACAGTTTGGAACACATTACTAAGGTATTTTTCTTCCTTCTTAATTTAAATACTTTTTTAAAAAAGATTTATTTATTTTTTTAGAAAGAGGGGAAGGGAAAAAGAAAGAGAGGGAGAGAAACAACAATGTGTGGTTGACTCTCCTATAACCCCTACTGGGAACCTGGCTTGCAACCCAGGTATGCCCTGACTGGGAATTGAACCAGCGACCCTTTGGTTTGAAAGCCGGCACTCAATCCACTCAGCCACACCAGTCAGGGCTCTTCCTTAGTAAAGAAAACAAATAATGTATCCTTTTGCAAATTTAATAATTTCAACACTACAGATTCGCAAGGAAAAGAAACTAGAAACCAAAGCTAGTTCTTTGCCATGTTCACTGGCAATTCATCAAGTAGTATGATTTGTGTATTTTCCCGATGTACTCAATAAGTAATACTTCAATTTCAAAAAATAAAGAACAAGAAGCACTTTTTAACTACACAGTGTAAAAACTTTCTAGCTCCACACTGTGGTCAATCAAATGTTTCTAAATATAGTGGTAAATACACACTCAAATATTTAGGAAATTAAAAAACAATTTGAGAATGGAAAGATTTCCATTTGACCTAATTTTGCTTGTTTTTGTTCTTTAGGGTACTCCTTGATACGTCTTATTAAGTTTAGGTTTTAATTCCTGGTTATTGTTAATTGTCATACATTACAGGTCTCACTGAATTAGATGATGAAACTCAAACCAAATAAAGTATCAGTTCATTTCATGGAAGCAGTTGCTTATTTAATAGTACAAATTATTAAATTACTAGTAGTTCAACTTACTTTGCTAGGCCAAAATCAGAACACCTGCACACATGACTAAGTTACTACTTTTTATGTAGTCAGTTATAAACCAAGTTTGCTACAATGGGTCATAAAGGTACTTTAGACCACTGACCAGGAAAACTTTTGATGTTGGAGATCAACAAACATGGCTCTTTTTTTGCCAGTTCGTGAATCACAATTCGACATGGTACTAGCCTCTGTCATGAAGTACACAATTCAAAAGATTTTTAAAATTTTTTTAAAAACATGGAACGCTTCATGAATTTACATGTCATCCTCGTGCAGGGGCCATGCTAACCTCTGTATTGTTCCAATTTTAGTGTATGTGAAGTGAGCACCAAAAGATTCGATAAATTCAAACTATCTCCTTAAAAAGTTATGTACTAGGTCTGTCCAGAAAGTATCCAGCCACATACTATGACAAAGAGACACTCATTAAAGAAGACACAAGATACAAGAAACATTGTACTTAGGACTTCCGGCCAAAACGGAGGCGTAGGTAGACACACTGGTCCTCCTCACACAACCAAAGAGGGAAAAACAACAATTTAAAAAACAAAAACAGCCAGACCTGACAGAAAACAGAACTGAGTGGAAGTCCGACAACCAAGGAGTTAAAGAAGACACGTTCATCCAGACCGGTAAGTGGGGCGGAGCCGGGTGGAGAGCTCTCCACGAGATGGCGGTTTGTGGAGCGGTACCGGCAACGCTCCAGCTGCCCAGAGAGGCCCGTGGCGGGCACGCCTGGCCAAAACGCAGCGGGCGCACTCGGCAAAACTGGGGCTGAGGCTGGTGGACTGGGCGGTCCCTCATTCTCACGCAGATAAACCGGGAGGAAAAGCTGGGGAGCGGAGCCGACCCTGCAGCCCACCAACGCAGGGAAATAAAGCCTCAATCCACCAACTGAAAACACCTGTGGGGGTTGAGGCGGCAGTGGGAGGAACTCCTGGCCTCACAGGAGAGTTCGTTGGGGAGACCCAAAGGGACTTGGAACTGTGCAGGCCCGTCCACTCACCCCGGAGTCAGCAAAGAAGGGCCCAACTTGCTTGTGGGTAGCTGGGAAGTGCGGAGAACAGAGCGCCATTGTTCTCTCAGGCCCCGCCCCCACAGACAGCGTCACAACATGACGTGGGTTACCCCGCCCTGGTGAACACCTAAGGCTCTGCCCCTTGAAGTAACAGGCACACGGAGAAAAAAAATGGCCCAAATGAAAGTACACATCAAAGCTCCAGAAAAAATACAACTAAGTGACGAAGAGATAGCCAACCTATCAGATGCACAGTTCAAAGCACTGGTAATCAGGATGCTCACAGGATTCGAAGATTGTCACAATTACTTGAACAAATGAAGGATAATAGAAAGGAAATGAGGGGAAATCTGCAGGGAACCAATAGGGATGAGAAGGAAACTGGGACTCAAATCAATGGAGTGGACCAGCAGAAAGAAAAAAAACATCCAACCAGAAAAAAAAGAAGAAACAAGAAGTCAAAAAACTGAGGAGAGGCTTAGGAACCTCCAGGACATCTTTAAACATCCCAACATCCGAGTTATAGGGGTGCCAGAAGGAGAAGAGGAAGACCAAGGGATTGAAAACTTTTTGGAACAAATAATGAAGGAGAACTTCCCCAAGCTGGTGAAGGAAATAGACTTCCAGGACGTCCAGGAAGCTCAGAGAGTCCCAAAGAAGTTGGACCCAAAGAGGAACACACCAAGACACATCATAATGGCATTACCCAAGATTAAAAATAAGGAGAGAATCTTAGAAGTAGCAAGAGAAAAGGAGACAGTTACCTACAAAGGAATTCCCATTAGACTGTCAGCTGATTTCTCAAAAGAGACTTTGCAAGCAAGAAGGGGCTGGAGAGAAGTATTCCAAGTCATGAAAGGCAAGGACCTACATCCAAGAATACTCTATCCTGCAAAGCTATCATTTAGAATGGAAGGGCAGATAAAGTGCTTCTCAGATAAGGTCAAGTTCAAGGAGTTCATCATCACTCAGCCTTTATTATATGAAATGTTAAAGGGATTTATATAAGGCATGGAGGGATATCAACAGGGGAGTGGTAGGGGGAGAGAGGGGGAAAAGGTGCAGAGAATAAGTAGCATAAATGGTAGGTAGAAAACAGACGGGGGTGGTTAAGAATAGTATAGGAAATGTAGAAGACAAAGAACTTATGTGTATGACCTATGGACAAAAACAAAAGGGCGGGGAATGGCGGGGTGGAGGGGAAGAAAGGGGGGAAAATGGGACAACTGTAATAGCATAATCAATAAAATATATAAAAAAAAAAAAAGAAACATTGTACACAGGACAATGACACCTCAGTCCCCTTCAAAGTAGGTACCTTGGGACTTTACACGGTTCTCCCAATTGCCATCAGCTGCCCTGAAATCTCTTCCCTTTCAAAGGTGATTTTAGTCTTAGGAAAAGCCAGAAGTGGCAGAGTGCCAAACCTCGGCTGTAGAGAGGCTGAGTCACCTGGGTGATTTGATGTTTAGCCAAAAACCTCTGCACAAGATGTGATGCATGAGCAGGCAATTTATCATTATGAAGCTGCCAATCACCAGTTGCCCATAGCTGCGGCCTTCTCAATCATCCAAATAGTTTCCATGGAGGGATGTTCAAGCTTAACTCAAAATTTGATGCATATTCATTGTGCTATGAGCCCAGTCATTTTGAATGTGACAGCCACACAGTACACGTGGTCACTCAGCAGCACCTACCGCCCACTGACTAGTACAGTGAAGTCATCATTGTTCATGCATGTGCATTCCAGTCCACTCTCCTTGGCTGCCAGGTTACGTCGATGCTGAGCAAACCATTCTCATTATATTAACAACGGATAGACTTTTTCCAGACAGACCTTATCATATATACTAAATTATAAAATGAAACTAACAAAAAGGAGAAAGAGGAAAATTTTCCTGAAACAAATTGAGTCTTGGCCAGGTGGCTCAACTGGTTGGAACATCACCCCATGTACAAAAAGGCTGTGGGTTCAATCCCCAGTCAGGACACATACCTAGGTTGTGGGCGATCCCCTGTTGGAGCATGTATGAGAGGCAACCAATCAATGTTTCTCTCTCACAATGACGTTTCTCTCTTTCCCTTCCTCTCTACAACAGGGGTGTCCAACCTTTTGGGGTCTCTGGGTCACACTGGAAGAAGAGTTGTCTCGGGCCACACATTGAATACATTGCAAAACATAATCCCCCCAAAATCTCATAATGTTTTAAGTAAATTTATGATTTTGTGTTGAGCCGCATTCATAGCCATCCTGAGGCACATGCGGCTCATGGGCCGCAGGTTGAACACCCCTACTCTAAAATCAATAAACATATCCTTGGGCAAGGATTTAAAAAATAAATTGAGGATAATCTTTGATTCATAAATAAATACACATACATGTACACAAATATATGCACACACATGTGTGTATACACACATGTATATATATATATGTATGCATGCATGTATGCACGTGCATATATATCTATATATATCAGAATTTGGTTTATAATTCAGCAAACAGATTAAAGTAGTTCCAGAAATCTTTTCTCAGCTCACTCCTCCTAGGGCCTTTGCTCCTAGGCCCTTTATCTTCCCCACTATCTTCTAAGCTTCTTAAGGGCAATGACCCCATGTCTCTTTTGCTCTTTTATCACCAGTGCCTTGCACTCTGCCTGACACATGGCCAGCATTTAAATATTCATCGAGCCCTGGCTGGTGTGGCTCAGTGGATTGAGTGCAGGCCTGTGAAACAAAGGACTGCAGGTTCAATTTCCAGTCAGGGCACATGCCTGGGTTGCAGGTCAGGTCCCCAGTGAAGGGTGCGTGAGAAACAATCACACACTGATGTTTCTGTCCCTCTCTTTCTCCCTCCATTCCCATCTAAAAATAAACAAAATCTTTTTAAAAATTAAAAAATAAGTAAATATTCACTGAAAGAATGGATGTGGAATTGATGTTCAGATCGAGTTTAAACTCCAGGGATCCAAGCCCACCTTACCAATCAAACCCAACTTACTCCCACCAATCCACCACAACACATCTTTGTAGCTAACCCAGTCTGTCCCCGCTCCCAGAACAGACCCATGCTCATTTCTGCCTTCCCCCTTATGCACTCCAAATGGAACGCCCTAGCTACTCTTCATGCACCCATTTTCCTAGTTGCATCTGCTTTATGAATCCTTTCCTAATTTGTTTGCTACACATTAAACTTTTCTCTACTTCCCACAAGCATATATTTTGGTACTTGTATTATCTTTTGTTCCATGAGAAAAAATTGTTTCTAAAACTTAAATTCCATAATCTTCTTGAAGACAGGCACCAATCACATACACTTCAGTATGGCCCACTGTATATAGCATAGTACAAACCCAGCATGATGTTGGCATACAATAGGCACCTCATAAATATTGTTGTATTTATTACTAATTGACACACCAACAATATAAAGTTCAGGCAGCTCATAAAAAATCAAAGATAAAACTCATGTAGACTTGGGAAAACAAAGATAACAAAATACCTAATTCTATTAAAGTCATTTTATGTGGGTATTAACCTTCACTCTGATCATTCAGTAACCTTGGACTTAGCTTTAAAAAAGACTATATAAAAGGAGGAGGAGGAATGAAGTTATTATGATGAAACTCGAGAATAAAGAGTTGGGATGCCTGGGCATGGGAGGATTTCCTAGGGCAAAAAAATAGGACTGAGACTGGGTGGGTGCAGATAGATTTCTGGAGTCTAGAAAACACTGGGCCTCTTTGTCCTCAAAAGTGAACATTATGGGGAGGTATGATGGCGGCAGAGTAGGAGGATCTATCTCACACCACCTCCCAGAACCAAACTGGAAATAAAGAGGGGAACAGCGACCCAAAATAAACAACCAAAGAGGAAACTCTTAACCAAGGACAGACAAATATCACCAGAAGATCGGTAGGAAGGGTGGGGACGCGAAAGGGACTGGCACTATTACCGTGGGCAGCAGGCCAAGGTAAGGCACAGCTGTGGGAGCTTCCCCCTGAGAGAAGTGAAGCCTGGACCCCAGACTGGGCTCCCAAGCACAGAGCCACGGTGCCACGCTCAGCCACCCACATAGCATCCAGCAGTGGAAGAGGTCACTGGAGACAAAGCACCCCCCACCCCGCCCCGTTTTTTTCCCCAGGGGGCCAAAGCACAGGTTCCTCATTCACAGCCATTCACCTCAGGCTTGGGCGAAGGGAGGGTGGCACAGATTGGCGTCACCTCAGGGAAGTCTGGAGTAGGTGGCTTTGGGGAGAGATGTGGGGGAATGGCTGCTGGGTTCCCTGTGCTAGAACATACTTCAATACCACAACAGCTATTTTTCTTGAAAAGAGCAAGCATGTCCCAGGGAAAAAACAATCACACCACCCTATAGGAAAACACTGGCCTTACCCTCTGGAATCATGCTCGTCACCCCCACCCCCACATCTTTTTCCCCCCTTACTTTGCCCCACCTTACATCTTAACCCCTCTTGAGGAGAGAGCAACATGGACAGACTCAGGGATGTCAGAGACTGGCTTTAGGATGCAGCCATTCCATAGACTTTCCTGGGAACCAGACTGGTGCTCTCCCCTCACAGGAGAGCCATAGAAACACCCTCCTGGTTTCCAGCAGACCCAAACTCTGGGCTCTGGAGGCCCCAATTCACTTTCCTACTAGGGGCTCTCCCCTGCCAAGTTCAGGGAAATGATCCGGAGACTCAGACAGGTGGCACAAGATAGGGGAACACACCCATCACCTTCCCTGAAGTCTGAGTGGCACCTCCCACATAAGATCCAGGGGTTCCACTTTCCTGATTCCACCAGAAGCCCTCTCAGAGATAGCCCGGTCAGTGGCCAGACTGACAGCAGGCAGAGTAAGGTGGAGGCGGAGCCTGCAGTGCCTTTGCTGACCCACCCCTGGCCCCTATGCTGATAAAAGCCAGACTTACAGTGCAGTGACACCCATCCTGGGCCCAGTCAAACCTAGAGGAGACAGCTACAAACTGGGATCACTGGTAGCTTTGAACAGGCTGCCAGGGCTTGACATAGACAGCATCTGATGTTGGCATATGGCAGCTTCAGACATCAGAGCCGTATACAAAGGAAGAACCCAGGAGGCAAAATTCTACTTTTTTCTTTTATGTTATTTTTTCTTTTACACGGACTTTTGTTTTTTCTTTTTCTTCAGTTTTTTTCTCATTTTTCTTGCATATTTCCTATTTTACTCTTCCCTTTCTTACTCCATTTTTTTCTTTCCTTTTTTTAAAAAAGATTTTATTTATTTATTTATTTATTTTTAGACAGAGAGGAAGGGAGGGAGGAAGAGAGGGTGAGAAACATGGAGAGAAACATCAATGTGTGGTTGCCTTTCATGGGCCCCCTACTGGGGACCTGGCCTGCAACCCAGGCATGTTCCCTGACTGGGAATCAAACCAATGATCCTTTGGTTCACAGCCTGTCCTCACTCCACTGAGCTATACCAGCCAGGGCTTTCTTATTTTTTTATTCTTTCCTTTTCTTTGCTCTTTTTTTGGTGATTTCCTCTTTCTATTCCTTTACTCTTTATTGTTTGTCTTCCTTATCTCCTCTCATAATCATTTTTCTTTCCCTTAACTATTCTATTTCTCTTTCTACTTTTATTATTCTTTGCTCTTCTGTCATGGATTTTGCTGCTGTTGTTTGGCATCAGGTTTTTGGGTTTTTTTTTTTTTTTTTTGCTTGTTTTGGCTCTGTTTTCCATATTGTTTTGTTTTGTTTGGGCAGCACCTGTACAACAGCATACAAGATGTGGTGGGAGCTGAAACTTACAGTTAACCAGCTGGAGGGGGGACCCCACCAACAAAGAGGCCAACAACAATCAAGACCCAAGTACAACAGGAGAGCCCACATAACCCACAAAAGGGGCATTCCTAGAGCATCAGCTCAGGAGATGAAGGAGACTGCACCACTGAGTCCCACATAACTCTTACCCCATAAGGCCACCCCATGAAGACAGGGAATCAAAGCAGATCTATTAAATACATAGAAACAGAGTAAGCTAAAATGGGAGACAAAGAAACAACCCCCAAATGAAAGAAAAGGAGGAACCATATGGTAAATGCTGAGGAGAGAGCAGTTAAAGGGGACTAAATGGTAATGGGAAAAAATACAATAAAGATTAAATTAAAAAAAGAAAAACAAAACAAAAAATCCCGCCCTAGTTGGTGTGGCTCAGTGGACTGAGTGCCAGCCTGTGAAACAAAGGGTCATTGGTTTGATTCCTAGTCAGAGCACATGCCTAGGTTATGGGCCAGGTCTCCAGTAGGGGGCGCCTGAAAGGCAACCACACACTGATGTTTCGCTTCCTCTCTTTCTACCTCCCTTCCCCTCTCTAAAAATAAATTAAAAATCTTAAAAAAAAAAGAAAGAAAGAAAGAAAATAAGGAGTCCCCAGAAAAAGAACTAAATGAAATTGAGACAATCAATTTATCAGAGTTCAAAATAAGGGTTATAAGGGTGCTAAAGGACCTTAGCAAGAATTATAAGGAACTTAGTGGGAACTACATTAGCATGAAAAAGGACATAGAAACTCTGAATAAGAACCAGTTGGAGCCCTGGCTGGTGTAGCTCAGTGGATTGAGCGCAGGCTGTGAACCAAAGGGTTGCTGGTTCGATTCCCAGTCAGGGTACATGCCTGGGTTGCAGGCCACGTCCCCAGGGGGGCCACGTGAGATGCAACCACACATTGATGTTTCTCCCAATCTCTTTCTCCCTCATTCCCTTCTGTCTGAAAATAAATAAATAAATAAATCTTTAAAAAAAAAAAAAAAAGAGAACCAGTTGGAAATTAAGAATGTAATATCTGAAATGAGGAATACATGAAAAGGAATTAAAAGCAGGCTAGATGAAGGAGAGGGTTGAATCAGCAATTTGGAAGACAAGGTAGGAAAAAACACCCAATCAGAGCAACTAAAAGAAAAAAAGACTTAAAAAGAATGAGGATGATTTAAGGGAACTTTGGGACAACATGAAAGAAAACAATATCCACATCACAGGGCTACCAGAAAGAGAAGAAAGTGAGCAAGGTATAGAAAACCTGTTTGAATAAATAATGACAGAAAACTTCCCTAACTTGGTGAAGGAAAAGTCACACAAGTTCAGGAAGCACAGAGTGACAATCAAGATGAACCCAAGAGACCCATACCAAGACACATCATAATTAAAATGGCAAAGTTTAAAGACAAAGAGAGAATCTTAAAGAAACAGTCAGTTACCTATAAGGGAGTTCCAGTAAGACTGTCAGTTGATTTCTCAATGGCTTTCTGGCCTGAAGTGTTCAAAGTAATGAGAAGCAAGGATCTGCAACCAAGACTACTCTCATTTAAGGCTATTATTTAAAATAGAAGTGAAAATAGAGAGGTTCCCAGACAAAAAAAAAAAACGGTTAAAGGAGGTACATTAACACCAAACCAGCATTGCATGAGATGTTAAAGAGACTGCTTTAAGAAGAAATAGAGAGAAAGGGGAGCACAGCTATAAAGGAATAAAATGGTAATGAGTAAGTACCTATCAGAAACAACCTTAAATGTAAATGGAGTAAATGCTCCAATCAAAAAACATAGGGTAGCAGAATGGATAAGAAAACATGGCCCATATACATGCTTTATACAAGAGACCCACCTCAGAACAAAAGATTTACACAGGCTGAAAGTGAAAGATTGGAAAAAAATATTCCATGCAAACGTAGATGAAAAAAAATCTGGACAGCGATACTTACAACTGACAAAATAGACTTCAAAACAAAGGTCATAACAAGAGACAAAGAAGGTCACTACACAATACCAAAGGGATTACTCCAACGAGAGGATATAAGCCCTGCATATATGCACCCAATATGGGAGCACCTAAATATACAAAGAAAATCTTGGTGGACTTAAGGGAAGATACTGACAGCAATACAGTCACTGTAGGTTATTATAACACCCCACTGTCACCAATGGGTAGATCTTTCAGACAAAAAAATCAACAAGGAAACAGCAACCTTAAACAACACACTAGATCAAATGGATTTAATTGATATTTACAGAACATTTCATCTCAAAGCAGCAGAATACACATTCTTTTCAGGTATACATGGATCATTCTCAAAGATAGACCACATGGTAAGACACAAAATAAGCCTTACAAATTCAAGAAAACTGAAATCAAATCAAGCATTTTCTCAGATTACAACAGCATGTAACTAGAAATCAACCTTAATAAAAAAAAACTCCAAAACATTCAAACACATAGAGGCTAAGTAGCATGTTATTAAATCATGAATACGTCATCAATGAGGTCAAAGAAGAAATCAATAAGTACCTGGAAATAAATGAGAATGAACACACAACAACCCAAAACCTATGGGACACAGCAAAAGCAGTCTTGAGAGGAAAGTTCATAGCATTATAGGCCTACTTCAAGAAGATAGAAAAATCTCAAATAAACAATCTAACCCTATACCTAAAAGAACTAGAAAAACAACAACAAAGTCCAGAGTGAGTAGAAGAAAGGAAATAATCAAGATCAGAGTGGAAATAAGTGACACAGGCTCTGGCTGCTGTGGCTCAGTGGACTGAGTGCCAGACTGCAAAGCAAAAGGTCGCTGGTTTGATTCTAGTTGGGGTACCTGCCTGGGTTGCAGGCCAGGTTCCCAGGAGGGGGTGCATGAGAGGCAACTACACATAGATGTTTCTCTCTCTTCCTCCCTCCCTTCCCCTCTCTCTAAAAAAACAATTCAAAAGATCAATGAATCCAGGAGCTGGTTTTTTGAAAACATAAACAAAAATAATAAACCTCTGCCCTGGCTGGAATGGCTCTGTGGATTGAGTGCCAGCCTGAAAACTGAAAGGTTGCTGGTTCAATTCCCAGTCAGGGCACATGCCTGGATTGGGGGCCAGGCCCCCACTTGGGGGAATGTGAGAGGCAGCCAATCGAGAGGTATCTCTAACACATTGGTATTTTTTCTCCTTCCTTACCCTCTCTCTAAAAATGAATAAATAAAATCTTCAAAATGAGAACCTTTAACAGGACTCATCAAGAAAAATAGAGAGGACCCAAATTAACAAAATCACAAATGAAAGAGGAGAAGTAACAACTGATACCACAGAAATACAAAGAATTAAATACTATGAATAACTATATGCCAAGAAGTTGGACAACCTGGGAGGGGTAGATAAATTTCTAGAAACATACAATCTTCCAAAACTGAATCAGGTATAAGCAGAAAACCTGAATAGACTGATAACAACTAATGAAATTGAAACAGTAATCAAAAAACCCAACAAACAAAAGTCCTGAACCAGATGGCTTCATAGGTGAATTTAACCAATCATTTAGAGAAGAACTAACACCTATCCTTCTCAAACTATTCCAAAAAATTCAAGAAGGAAGACCTCCAAGCTCTTTTTACGAGGCCAGCATTATCCGAACTCCAAATCCAGGTAAAGCACAACAAAGAAATAAAACTATAGGCCAGCCCTGGCTGGTGTAGCTCAGTGGATTGAGTGCGGGCTGGGAACCAGAGGGTCCCAGTTCGATTCCCAGTCAGGGCACATGCCTGGGTTGCGGGCCAGGTCCCCAGTGAGGGCCATGTGAGAGGCAACCATACATTGCTGTTTCTCTCCCTCTGTCTCCCTCCCTTCCCCTCTCTCTAAAATAAATAAAATCTTAAAAAAAAAAAAAAAAAAAAACAACTATAGGCCAATATCCCTGATGAACATAGATGCTAAAATCCGCAACAAAATATTAGCAAAGCAGATCCAGCAATACATTAAAAAGGTCAGGCCTGGCTGGTGTAGCTCTGTGGATTGAGCACAGGCTGGGAACCAGAGGGTCCTGGTTCGATTCCCAGTCGGGGCACATGCCTGGATTGTGGGCCAGTTCCCCAGTGAAGGCCATGTGAGAGGCAACCATACATTGTTCTTTCTCCCTCCCTTTTCCTCTCTCTGAAAATAGCAAAAACCTAATCATTAAGAAAAAAAAAAAAGGTAGACTTCCTAAGATGGCGGCATAGGTGAATGCACCGTACCGCCTCACACAACCAAACAAGGAAAAAAATCAGAAATCTACACATCCAAAAACAGCCAGATCTGACAGAAAATCATATTGAGAGGAAGTCTGACAACCCAGGAATTAAAGAAGATACATTCATCTAGTTTGGTGAGCCAGAAGGTGCAGGGCGGAGGGAGAACACTCCGCGACCCCGCGGCGAGCAGGTGAGCAGACGGCAGGTCCACGGTTGGAGGGGCGGTCCCCGCGGGGCTGCAGCACACCCAGATGGAGACCCGACTGAAGCATGGCCAGCGCCTGGCTCATCCGGACCCAGTAGGGCCAAGACCGGTGGACTCGGCAGGTCTGCATTCGCGTGCAGAGAAACCGGGAAAGAAAGCAGGGTGCAACCCATCGGCGCAGATTGAGAGCGCCTGTGGGGGTGGAGTCCGCGGCCGGAGGAGCTCCCGGCCTCACAGGAAAGTTCACTGGGGAGACCCACGGGGGATTGGAGCTGTGCAGCCCGTCCATTGATCCCGGAGCGACCCCCGGAGCCAGCGCAGAGGGGCCCGAATTGCTTGCAGGAGGCGGTGTGGGTGCGGAGAGCGGAGAAGGCGCCATTGTGCACTCAGGTCCCGCCCCCAGAGGCTACATCACAGCACAACTACCGGGAACTTCCCTGCACAGGGGATCCCCAAGACTCCGCCCCCCTTACAGTAACAGGCTCACCGAGGGAAAAAAAATGGCCCAAAGAAAGGAACAAATCAAAACCCCAGAGCTAACCGACCAAGAGATAGCCAACCTATCAGATGCACAGTTCAAATCCCTTGTAATAAGGATGCTTTCAGAATTCGACGAAAAATTAACGAACTTGCTTTAACAAATGAGGAGAGATCTGCAGGGAACCAATAGGGATAAGAAGGAAACTGGGACTCAAATCAACAGAATGGACCAGCAGAAAGAAAAAAACATCCAACCAGAAAAGAATGAAGCAACAAGAATTCAAAAAATGGAGGAGGGGCTCAGAAACCTCCAAGACATCTGTAAACGTCCCAACATACGGATCATAGGGATGCCAGAAGGAGAAGAAGAAATCCAAGGAATTGAAAAAATATTTGAACACATAATGATGGAGAATTTCCCGAAGCTGGCGAAGGAAATAGACTTTCGGGAAGTCCAGGAAGCTCAGAGAGTCCCAAAGAAGTTGGATCCAAAGAGGAACACACCAAGACACATCATAATTACATTACCCGAGGTCAAAGATAAGGAAAGGATCCTGGGAGCAGCAAGAGGAAAGGAGACAGTTACCTACAAAGGAATCCCCATAAGACTGTCAGCTGATTTCTCAAAGGAGACCTTGTAGGCAAGAAGGGGCTGGACAGAGGTGTTCCAAGTCATGAAAGGCAAGGACCTACATCCAAGAATACTCTATCCAGCAAAGATTTCATTTAGAATGGAAGGGCAGAGAAAGTGCTTTGCAGATAAGGTCAAG
>PVJI01014590.1:6923-43801 GCA_004026765.1 Micronycteris hirsuta
CTCCCCTTGCCCACCCCTCCCATCCTTCCCATTCTTCCCCCCCTTCCCCTCTCTCCTCCTCCCCTCTCCCTCCTCCCCTCTCCCTCCCCTCCCTCCCCTCGCTCCTCTCCCTCCCCTCCCTCCCCTCCTTTCCCATCCTTCCTCTTCCCACCCTCTTCGCATTCTTTCCTCCCATTTTCTGAGTCTTCCTTCCTCCTCCTCTACTCACCTTACCCTCCCTCTCCCTCCAAAGAAGAGCTAAGATCCAGGGAAATATAGAAGAATGTTATAATAGTTATATTTTTTAATTCCATTTTCCTCAATATTTTCTACTTTGTCTATAATAGGGACTACTTTTTACAATTAGAAGAAAATGTTTGATTTTTTTACAACATGATACACTTTATTTAACATTTATTTATTTTAGGTTGCAATAGAATTACATGAAAAATATCAAATGATGTAAAGTGATCATTCTCAGTGAAAGGCCAAGTAAAACAGATTACAAAAACTGTGGTTGGTAACTTTACAATTTCACAGTATAACATGAGGAAACTTTGTAAAATACTATATCATATTAACACCTCAGTAGTAAACAATTACCTGATTATGATTAAATGTATAGATCACTGTCATATAAATAGAATCATAGTCATATCATATATGGTCTGGATGGGCATTCTTAAATGTATGCTACTGTTTTCAGGCAGTCAAATTTCACAATGCACTGTTCTATTTAATATAAAAACTGTATTTCTATACCAAAGTAATGAAGGCACAGCTAGTGCAAGCAGATTTAAACTCTTAGTCTTCTAGGCTGGAGAAAAAAATAACACTGGCATTGGTACTTCAGGAACTTTGTTTTGTTCAGGCAAATATTTGTGTCAGTTAACAATTCTGACAATTTTCACAGATACATTCTAATAGGAACATGACAACAGGATTTCACAAAAATCAAAACTTTGTAGCACCAAATTAACATGCTTTAAATAACTGACAGCAGTTTACAGGTTTTGAAGAATATTACACTTCAATAGGCTATATAGAATAAACTGATACTTTGACACTTTAACACAATTTTTTTTTAGATTACCAAGAAAGTACAACAACACAAGACTGTAAGGAATGGTAGTAATGAGGTTATAGGGCAGGTTTTATTTCACGGCTATATAAACTTGCTTCACTCCTTAAACTTTTGAGATCTTGATATTTCTTTCAGGCATCCTCTTTATTTTTTATATTTCCTGTTTCCATAATCTTTCCCTTTATTATAGGCACCCTTGACTTCTCCTGTATAGTAATAGACTGATTTCAGGATGACGTTATCATGTAAAATTTGACCAATTTCAAAATCCTCCTCAAGGATAGCATCTTCTCGTGGTTCCAGTTTTCCAATGTTAGGAATCTCAGGAGGACTAAAGAAATGGAAGAATGATGCATTTGGAACCACCCTTGGCTGGATTTCAATTTCTCCAGCGGCAGTGGTGCGACTGTGCGTGGTTGTCACGGTCACATTCTTTCCTCTTCTCCAATCTATCTTACAGCCTTTGCAATCGTGGATTTCCCACCCCCAAAAGAAGAAGGGATCGTTATGATCTGGCTTTGAGTTTATCATATATGTCTTGGTCAGCACCTCATTCGTGAAGTATGGATTGGGCCGAAAATAAAAATCAAATGTGTAACTTAGAGGCTGGCCAGGTTTTGAGAACTTCAGGGTAATATCTGACAAGAACTTCAGAATGGGCTCATCATACTTCTGAATCGTGGGCCCGAGCTTGTCAACATTCTTTAACACAGTCAGCCAATAGTTAGGGATGCCCTTAGGGTCTTCTTTTTTAGGCTTTCCCTTTCTAGCTCTTTTGAGATTCACCCTTTCTTTAGGCCTGACCTCAGGAACTCGCTTAGGAGCCTCTTTTGCTGCAGCCCTTGCCTTAGAGTCTGCTGCTTTAGGCTGTTCTCTGTCTTCTGCCTTTGCTTGGGGGACTTCTTTAGGCTCTTCTTTCACTTTGGGCTTTGCCTCCAGAAGATCTTTAGACTCTGCTTTTTCGTCAGCCTTTGCCTCCAGAATTTCTTTAGGAACCTCATTTTCTTCAGCGTTCACCTGGGGTTTTTGTTTAGGGTCGTCTTCTTCCTCACCCTCTAAGGCAGGCATTTCGCTAGGACTGTCTTCCTGCACCTCCTCATCACTGCTGAACATCTCATCCTGTGAATTCCATTCACATTCTTCTTTTGTAGGTTCATATTCTGCATTTACGATTTGAAACCGCCGATCATATAGAGGCTTATTGAGTTCAGCATATTTTCTTTCGAGACCGTGAATTGCCTTTAAGAATAGGACGTCTACCTTGTCACATTCAGCTTGAATATTTCTGAGCGCCTGCACACGATTTTGAACTGCCCGAGGCAGCTGATCCACGAAACTGTTCCCCGATGGAGCCCTCCGCGCCCTCCTGGAAGGTTCAGGTACCCTCTTCTTTCTATAGAAGCGGCTGCTGCTGCTGCACCCAATGCTGCTGCTAGAGCTACTGCTGTCAGACTCTTCCCCGAAATCACTGGACGAACTAGCCATCACCTCTTCAGCAACCCCCTGGGCGGCAGGTTCTGAGACCACGTTAGGATCTGCTTCTGCCATTTTGCAAGCCTGCAAAAACCTCTTAAGGTGGCAACTACCGCTGAGACCGCGGGCCCAGAGAAGGGCAGAAAAAAAATGACTCACGGATGCTTGGGTCGCTGAGGTTCAGGATGAGGAGGTGGCAGCAGCAAAGGCAGCAGGAGTGCAAGGCTGCGCGGGCGGGGCAGCGGCGATCGCGCGGAGGTAGCAGGCGCGGAGGAGGCCTGGGCGACAGCAGTGACAGCAACTGTCTCCCGGCTGAATGGTGCAGTGTGAGACCCCAAGATCTCCCCACCGTTTAGATCCCCAAGCCCCCTACCGGTTCACTCCTGTGTCCCCTTCACTTAGTTCCCGGTGTGCCTTTAGTTTGCATCTCATTGGCTGCACGTGCTTTATTGACTACCCCTAAGCCCAATGAATGACCAAACGCCACGCCCCCCGCAGGCTACGCCGCCTTCTCAGCCGCTCCTTGGTAGCTGATGCACAAATCCCTGGAAGACTTTTTTCCCCCCTCAAAATTGTATCTTTACAGTTTTATAATTCAAAGAAACAATGCTTAGATGAGAAAGCAAAAAATACTAGCCATGTTTCCTAAGAAGGGAAGAGGAGTGTCCTTCTCCTGTCTGCTCATCCAGAATTCCTGTTGGGTTTGTCAGGGGCCTCTGACCAAAAAATCTTGTTTCTAAAAAATTGGATGAAAATACTCCAAATGGCATCATTGGGTAGTGTGATTATGTATGATTTTCTTTCCGTCTATTTATGGGCGTATTCTATGACCATGTATTTTACACTGAAAATAAAGGGGCAGTCTCTGATTGGCAAAGCGGGGAGGGGCTAGAAAGCAAGCATTCCACGTAGCAGTTTTGTCTGTGATGTTTGGCAAGCCTGCGTTGTATCCATCTACAAGGTTTGCGAACCCCTGTTGCCGTGAGTCAGTTTACACCATTTTTGCCATATGTTTTTTTAGCTGGCATATAATATACTGTCCCCCAACCTTGCTTATGACTTGCCACGTAGCCCTGCTCAATGCTTACTGCAACGTAGTAGGTAAAATGATATTCAAACATTACGTAGTATTACTTAAAAGCAACTGTTTGTTCTGTACTTTTTCTGCAGCAGGTCTCAATTCCAGGAACGGCAGGATGGAAGGGGGGGTCTGTGCTAGTGAAAGTGCATCCTCTCTCGGGTTGTACTTTGTCATCTGCCACGAATTCCTTCTAATGTCGTGAAATTCTAGCCAGACAGCAGTACGATTTAGAAGCCTGTTAATGTATGAATCAACTTTTATAAAAATGAACTTTAAAAACAGGTATGTGCTATTTTTATTTACAGGATTCTTTTCTTCTACAGAACAACTCCCTTGGTACAACCCAAAAGACCAGTGTTCACTTTTCATTAAAAGGTAAGGAACATATTTTAGCCCATTTTTATGAATGACAAGAATTACCTATCTCTTTATGAATAAAAATTCACAGGATATCATCTTTTAAAAACCGAATTGGAAGATATTTTTATGTTTCTATGGAAGCAGAAATATCCACAGAGGTGATTTGATATACTAATGTAGAAAACATAATTAATCACATTCACTATCTAAACCTGCTCACAGAATACAAGTAGTAAATCAAAATATGATTGTTTATTTCAAATGAGTAAAACCATTAAAGTTAGATTAATGTTCATGTTACTTTTTATTATAGAATTTGTGCTTTGTCATTTAGTCATATATAAGTTAGGAAATGCTTTTATTTTCTATTTTGTAAGTGAATTTACTTGTACTGTTTACTTCTGATTCTCAAAGAATGTAAGTATTTTAAAGAAAAAGTACAATATAGAAAATTCCGGAGATAGTAAAAATACAGTCTTAGCAACCAAGTGTTAACCATTGTTACCATTTTGATGCATTTCCTTCCAGAAATTTCTTTGGACATAAACACACCTGCCTATTTAAGTCTGTGTGACATCACATAATATTTTGTAATCTGCTCATTTATCAATTAATTTAGGCTATGTTTTCATGGTAAATGATCAACATCTTATTTTAAAAGAGATACATATTCTATGGAAATATTTGCCTTAATTTATTTGACCAGATTCCAATTGTAAATCAGATATTTCTCACACCATCTCTCTACTAACATACACAATTTTTTCTGTTATAAAAAATATTAACTCTGCACACCTACTTTACACACTTGTGACAATTAGTCATAGAATGAATTCCTTGAAATGGGAATGCTGGAATAAATTGTATGCTCATTTTTTTTCTATGATATGTATTTTCAAACTTCTCTCCAGAAAAGTTACCTCAATTTACAGTCCCACTGAGAATGCATAAGAGTTCATTCATTTAGTCATTCAGCCACTATATTTTTGTACAGGCCATGTGCCAGACATGTATAGTAGAGGATGGCCGTATAATGGTGAATAAAATGTACTGGGTGTGTATCCCCTCATTTCATACTTTTACTCAAAACATATACTATAGAAACAATTATTTAAATCAGTGAGGTTATCAGTGATTTTCCTGCAGATGTTTTTCTCTCGGACTTTTATGGTGTCACAACTTATATTTAAGTCTTTTATCCATCTTGAATTTATTTTTGTGTGGGGTATAAGTTGGTAATTGAGTTTCTTTTTTTTTTTTTTGCATGTAGCTGTCCAGATCTCCCAACACCATTTGTTGAAGAGGCTGTTTTTATTCCATTTGATGTTTCTTCCCCCTTTGTCAAATATTAATTGCCCATAGAGACTTGGGTTTATTTCTGGGCTCTCCTTCTCTTCCATTGGTCTAAGAGCCTGTTTTTATGCCAGTACCAGGCTGTTTTGATTACAGTGGCCTTGTATGATATCAGGTATTGTGATCTCTCCTGCTTTGTTCTTCTTTCTCAAAATTGCAGCTGATATTCGGGGTCATTTATGGTTCCATATAAATTTCGGAAATGTTTGTCCTATCTGTGAAATATGTCATTGGTACTTTGATAGGGATTGCATTGAATCTATAGATCACTTTGGGTGGTATGGCCATTTTGATGATGTTAATTCTTCCAATCCATGAGCATGGTACATGCTTCCATTTGTTTGTGTCTTCCTTAATTTCTTTCCTCAGTGTTGTGTAGTTTTCTGAAAACAGGTCTTTTACCTCCTTGGTTAGGTTTATTCCTAGGTACTTTATTTTTCTTGTTGCTATATCAAGTGGGATTTTTTTTCCTGATTTCTGTTTCTGATATTTCATTGTTGGTATACAAAAATGCCTTTGATTTCTGAGTATTGACTTTGTATCCTGCTGTTTTGCCAAATTCATTTATTAGGTTGAGTAGTTTCTTGGTGGAGTCTATAGGATTTTCTATGTACACTATCACGTCATCTGCAAACAAGGACAGTTTTACTTCCTCCTTTCCAATTTGGATGCCTTTTATTCCCTTGTCTGATGGCTGTGGCCAAAACTTCCAGAACTATGTTCAATAGGAGTGGTGAAAGCGGGCATCCTTGTCTTGTTCCCGATCTTAATGGGAAAGCTTTAAGTTTTTGTCCATTGAGTATGATGTTGGCTGTAGATCTCTCATATATGGCCTTTATTATGTTGAGGAATGCTCCCTCTATTCCCACTTTGCTGAGTGTTTTTATCATAAATGGGTACTGTACTTTATCAAATGCTTTTTCTGCATCTATTGATGAGATCATGTGATTTTTGTGTTTCATTTTGTTTATGTGGTGTATTATGTTTATTGATTTGTGAATATTGTACCATGCTTGCATCCCTGGGATGAATCCCACTTCGTTATGGTGTATGATCTTTTTAACGTATTGCTGTGTGCGGTTTGCCAATATTTTGTTGAGGATTTTAGCATCTATGTTCATCAGCGATATTGGCCTGAAGTTTTCTTTCTTTCTTATGTCTTTATCTGGTTTTGGGATTAGGATGATGCTGGCTTCATAAAAAGAGTTCGGGAGTCTTCCATCTTCTTGAATTTTTTGGAATAATCTGTGGAGAGTGGGGGTTAGCTCCTCCTTGAATGCTTTGTAAAATTCTCCTGTGAAACCATCTGGTCCAGGGCTTTTGTGTGTCGGAAGCTTTTTCATTACTGTTTCAATTTCATTGGCTGTTATGGGTCTGTTCAGGCTTTCTGCTTCTTCTTCACTGAGTTTTGGAAGATTATGTTTTTCTAGAAATTTGTCCATTTCACCTAGGTTTTCAAATTTCTTGGCATATAGTTCTTCGTAGTAATTTCTTACAATCCTTTGTATTTCTGTAGTATCAGTTGTAATCTCTCCTCTTTCATTTCTGATTGTGTTCATTTGGGTCCTCTCTCTTTTATTCTTGAGCCTGCTTAAAGGCTTGTCGATTTTGTTTATCTTTTCAAGGAACCAGCCCCTGGATTCATTGATCCTTAGAATTGTCCTTTTAGTCTCTATGTCATCTTTTTCTGCTCTGATCTTGGTTATTTCCTTCCTTCTACTTGCTCTGGGCTGTCTTTGTTGTTGTTCCTCGAGTTCTTGTAGGCATAGGGTTAGGTTGTTTGTTTGAAATGTTTCTATATTTTTTAGGTAGCCCTGTATCACTATGAACTTCCCTCTCAGGACTGCCTTCACTGTGTTCCATAAGTTTTGGATTGTTGTCAGTTCATTTTCGTTCGTTTCCAGGAACATTTTTATTTCTTCCTTAATCTCATTCTTGACCCATCCGTTATTTAATAGCATGCTATTCAATCTCCATGAGTTTGAGTGTTTTGGGTTTTTTTCCTTGAGGTTGGTTTTCTTGTTTCAGTCCCTTGTGATCTGAGAAAATGCTTGATATGATTTCAATTTTCTTGAATTTGTTGAGGCTTGTTTTATGTCCTATCATGTGTTCTATCTTTGAAAATGTTCCATATGCATTTGAAAAGAATGTGTATTTTGCTTCTTTGGGATGAAAGGCTCTCTATATATATCAATTAAGTCTAAATGAACACTCTTATATTTATAGTACTTTATTGGTGTAAATATGTATTAAATTTTGTAACATCAGAAATTTGTAAGCAATGACTTAGGGATCCAGATTTTTAAAATACATATACATATATATTTTTAGCAGCCAGATAATTTTCTTAGTACCATTTCTTTGATAGTCTTACTGTTGTACACTTATTTGAAATCATGTCTATCACATTAATAGAATCACTTGGTTTTGTTTCTGAATTTTCCTTTCTGATCAGTTCACTATAATTTTTTTTTGGAAACAAGTAATGAGGCAGTTTTTTAAATAAGTTTATATTTTGTCAGAACTATATACATTGAAAAAGGTCATATAGTACATTGAAATGCAAATAGGAAGTTAAATGTAACTCAGAATACACAGAGAGGTGATCACTATTCACATTTTTAATGAACATCTCCACATTAACTTTTATTATTATGTATTAGTATTTCCCAGATTAGTGATAAGGTTAAATGTCTTTCCATATGTTTATTGTCCATTTGAAAATTGCCTGTTCATTTACTTTGCTTGTTTTTTTTAATACTGAATTAAGAAAGAAATTAATTATTGGTAAGATCCTAAAGGTAAAATAATTTTGGCCTGTTTTGAGGCAATTATGACTCTTTTAGAAAATACCTTTTTCTGACTTAATGATATTGGACAACTATGACTCACCTACAGCTTTCATTCTAAAATGATCCACTTGGAGGTTTGTGTAGATGCTTCTCAAGGATTAGTACTTAATCACGTAAACTGATACAGACAAGTTTGGAATAGAATGGAAAATAAAAAAGAGAAAAAACTTGTAAAAAGCTCATCCAAAGATAATGTTAATAAACTATTCACAGTTTCAATATGGAATTATTTTTTTCCCACAAGCCATAGACTAACTATAGTTTACTTCTTTAACCACAACAGGATACTTTTTTAAAAAATTACAATTTACATTCAATATTATTCTGTATTACTTTCAGGTACACAGCACAGTGGTTAGACAATCATATACTTTACAGACTGGTCCTCAGATTATTTCCAGCGCCCACGTGGCCCCTGCGTAGCTATCGCGACATTACTGACCACGTGCCCTGTGCTGGACTTGCCTTCCTGTGACTGCTCTGTACCTGCCCGTCTGTGCTTCTCAGTCCTTCACTGTCTCCCCCAGCCCCTGCCCGTCCCCCGGGGCAGCCACCCGTCTGTTCTCTGTGCCTATGAGTCTGTTTCCATTTTGTTTGTTACCAAAACACTAAGTCAAAAGAAAATACAGTGGTGGACAAAGTAGGTTTAAGTTGTGAGTACATGAAACACAGAGTTTATTCTTGTATTTTTATTTATTTATTTATTATCGCATGATTTATTTGCATTATTTGTCTTATTATTATTGTTATTATTATTATTATTATTATTATTATTATTATTTTGTATCTTTACTTATGACTTATCTTTTAGGTAATGATGGCTGGTAACTTAACCTACTTTTGCCCACCCCTGTATGCATCCCTATGTTCATTCCAAGCTATGGAAATAGCACAAGTGACCATCAGTAGATGAGTGGCTAAAAGCTGTGGTACATTTACACAATGGAATACTACTTGGTCACACTGGTCTACTTTGTATGCACTACGTTAAGAATCTAGTGACACTTCTGTTTGTAGCTTTTTTTTAAGCTATTAGTTAATTTTATAATGGCAGGTGCCTACCCACTGCTCCCGCCATGCAAACACATATGTAACACCCAGTGACAAGTACTAGGGCAATGTCTTTTGTTGTAGATATTTCAGAAGCCAAGCATTGCAAGTTCATTTACATTTGCACTTATTTTTATTTGGTTCTTTTTGTTTGTTTGTCTAGACAGGTTTTATCTGATTATACAAGTTAATTCTTTTTAAAAACAGTTTCATTGAAGTATAATTATTACAACTGGATATAGAATGTACAATCTGATGAGTTTTGATAAATCTACACACCTTTGAAGTCATCACCACAGTCAAGATAAAGAAAATTTTCATCACACTTAGGAGTTTCTTTATAACCCTTTGTAATCCTTCCACGTGTCCCTAGGCAACAACTGATCTAATCTCTGTTTATATAGATTAGTTTGCATTTTCTAGAATGTTGTGTAAATGGAATTATACAATAAATTGCACTTTTTGCATGTCTTCTTTCACTTAGCGTAATTATTTTGAGATGCACCCACGTTGTACGTGTGAAGAGTCATTTTCCTATTTTGTCACCCATTACTTGGATACACCACAATTTGTTGATGAGCATTGTGTTTCGAGTTGTGGGCTACTATGAATAAAAGCTTCTATGTTCATTTGTGTGTAAGTCTTTGTCTGGACACATGCTTTCATTTCATTAAAAGGATACCTAGGAGTGGAATGAGTGGATCATATATTAAGTGCATTTACGTTTTTAACAAATTACCTGTTGTCCAAAGTGGTTGTACAATTTTGCATTCCCACCAGGAATATCAACACTTGCCATGGTCAGTCTTTTTAAATGTTGTCATTCTAATAGGTATGTAAGAGCATCTCATTATGGTTTCATTTTGCATCTCCCTAATGACTAATGATGGTGAACATCTTTCTGGGGACTGATTTACCATGCACATATCTTCTTTAGTGAAGTGTCTATTCATATTTTGTTCGTTTTTCTATTAGGTGTTGTCTTACTATTTAGTTTTGAGAACAGTTTATATATTCTGGATACAAGTCCTTTATCAAGTGTAAGTTCTGCAAATATTTTCTCCCAGCCCATGGATTTATTTCATCCTTTTAACCTTTCATAGTTTTTCAAAGAGCAGAAGCTTGCAATTTTGATGAAGTAAAATTTGTCATTTTTTTCTTTTATGGATTATGCTTTTGGTATCAGCTCCAAGAAATCATTTCCCTAGCCAATTGTCACAAACATATTCTTCTATTTTTTGGATATTTAATTGTTCCAGCATCATTTGTTGAAAAGACTTATTTATCTACTGAATTACCTTTGTACCTTCATCAAAAATTCGTTGTCCATGTATGTGTGGATGTATGTTGGACTCTCTATTCTGGTCCATGGTGTACTTCTTTTCATCACCTAATAGGTAAGACTTTTTTTAGCTATGTTTGGAAGGGAATAAGAACCAAATGTGGAATAACAGAGTTTTATTACAGTGCAGACAGTTATAGCAGACGGATCTGCATCCTCAGCCTTTCACTTCTGCTCTCAAATATCTAAGAGAAAGGACGAGAAACAACAGTAATGTCCTGGAAAACAAATCAAAACAAGAAACACAAATGCTCTTTTATGTTTTGAAGTTTCCAGTGTGTGGCTACCTACAGTCCAGCCACACAAATGGTGGCTAGCATGATTCAGGAATACAAATAATACCTTTGTTTTCCTCACCTCTGATAAGGTAAATAGGGAGTATTTGTAAGCTAGTAATAAATTATGGTCTAAAAAAGAATAGTAATAAAATGGTTATGATTTCACACTGTTTTCAAGGCAAAATTATGTCATTATACACTCATTTCTAAAATATAGACACAACTGAATAAAATATGGTATATGACTATGAAATTTGATTTTTAAACTAAATTATTTGTGAATTACATTTCTGACACTACCGATGTAACTGCATGGGGTTTCAAAGGGCAGTTACAATAATTGAAAAGGAAAATCAATTACTAATTTTGATGTCTGTTTTAGTTTTAAACTTAAAAATAGCATGCATTTTTTAAAAATGTAAATTCACATTACAGAGAAACTCTTTTATAGGGGTTCTCAAGACTCTTTTGTGCATAATATTCACTTGAAGAATTCCCACACTGCAATTCAAATAAAGGAGACCTTTTTTATTACAAGTTTGGAAGCATTTAATTCTACTAAAAGGGAAGAAAAAGTTGAAGGATTTGAATGACGAATGCCCGTGCATACATATGTAGCAATAGCTATTTCTAAGTTTTGTATCATATTTTGAAAATATGGAACTGACCCAAATTGATTTTTCCTATAATTTTCATGCAGAATACCCAAATATATTTAATTCATTTGATTAAGTACACCCTCTGA
The DNA here is from genome assembly GCA_004026765.1 of Micronycteris hirsuta. Lineage (NCBI taxonomy): Eukaryota > Metazoa > Chordata > Mammalia > Chiroptera > Phyllostomidae > Micronycteris > Micronycteris hirsuta. The sequence goes on from PVJI01014590.1 coordinate 18,521, forward strand.
TGAAAACTGAGTTTTATGCAACAAATACAAATTCTGAGGTGATGGTCATTTTTGTATCAAACGACATATATACAACACAGAAAACCCTTTCTTGAATTTAAAAGAGGAGAATTCCCATAATAATCAAGTCTAAGCATTTGACTTCCTTCATGAGAACTGAAGACCCAAGTGATTTTAATAAAGTTCTGGGGACAGAATTGCTAGGCTTGAATCCTGGTTTTTCCTGACTAGCTATATTAGATGTTGAGCAGGTTACCTCACTTTTATTACTTCTGTTGTCCCTCTCTAAAATGGGGCTAATAATGGCACACAGAACTCAAATTCAATATTGTTTGCTATTTTACATAATATTATATATCAAGATGGCATATAAAGAAACTTTTCTTTTTTTAAAGATTTATTTATTTATTTTTAGAGAGAGGGTAAGGGAAGGAGAAAGAGAGGGAGAGAAACATCTATATGTGACTACCTCTCCCATGCCCCCCACCCAGGACCTGGCCCACCACCCAGGCATGTGCCCTGACTGGGAATTGAACCAGCGACCCTTTGGCTCATAGGCTGAGCCACACCAAACTTTTCTTACATAGTCTCAAGCCACTTGACATTTCTTTTTTTTTTAAGATTTTTTTATTTATTTTCAGAGAGAAGAAAAGGGAGGGAGAAAGAGCAATGTATGTTTGCCTCTCACATGGCCCTCATTGGGGACCTGGCCCGCAACCCAGGCATGTGCCCCGACTGGGAATCAAACCGGGACCCTCTGGTTCCCAGCCCATGCTCAATCCACTGAGCTACACCAGCCGGGCCCACTTGACATTTGTTTCTGATGATACTGTTACTACTATTTTGGAAGCAGCATAGGAATCTGCAAATACTTTCCAATTCAAATATGCATAAGGGTGGACATTTCTTGGATGCTGGCAACTCCTTCCTATTAATAATAAAGTTAAGTCCTGATAGTTCTAAGGTCAAATAACCACTCATTCTGCTTAGCATTATCTGTCTACAGAGTATCTTCTATTATTTCAAAGGAGAAAAATCAACACAATGTTAAATAAAATTCCAAAGCAATATTTACACCATACATAGATCCCTTTCTTTCTTGAGAGCTTTCAAACTTCCTGACAGTTGTAAATTATACAACCTTTATTATCTAAACCTTAAATTTATTGTATCTCATGTATATTTTTATATCATTGATTTTTTTATTCCATTATGAAGATTGAGAGTATAAAATTTGCATACAATGAACTACATATCTCTTATATAATAAAATAGTTTGAAGTGTGTTAAGTAATCAATTTTATTCTTGATATGAACAGCACATCTTTTTAAACTTTTTATTTTAGTTAAGTTTACAGTATTATGCATTGTACCTACCTAATACCTAATACCCACCTAATACCTTAGATCTTTCTTTTCTGTTGCTTAGAGTAATCATCTCAAGCCTAAAAACAGCTGTGTGAAAATATTGTCCTTGGAGGCAGACGGGATCTTAGAGATCATCTCCAGACTTCTTATACAAACTGGGGAACCTGAGACCTTTCCCTATTATAGACATTCTAGGTATTTCCAGATATTTGTCACTACAAACAATTCTGCAGTTAACACACTTTTACTTATACTATTACGTATTCAAAAGCTCATTTTTACAAGTTTTAATGCTTTTAGCTTAAGGGCAGATTAAGGAGTAAATAAAGATTGTTGAGGTCCTATAATAATGGATAATTATCCTAGGCATTATGTAATAAGTGTTTGTAGTTGTCAGTGAATAATAATAGCTAACTTTATTTATCACTCAATGTATCAGACACTGGACCAAGTGCTTTACTTTTACTATTTTATTTTAATGAACCCATTCAGATTATGGTATCATCCTCATACCATAATATCCTCTACTAAGGCTAAGTGAATAAATTGCCCAAGGTCACAGAGTTTATAATCGGAAGAGCCCAGATGTGAAACCAGATGGTTTGATTCCAGATGTTTAGTTCTCACCATTCTACTATACCACCTTCAAGGAACAAAAGTGAATGAAGTGGACAGAGGTGTTGGAACTGCAGTTTAGTGACAGGCTCGACCACTCCTCCATTTCTTTGCTAACATTAATAGTTATGCTCTCATGATGTTGGTACTTAGGGGCCCCAGTCTCCTCAAGTTCCTCTGGCTTACGTGAGTCTTAGCTAGGACTGGCAAGGCTTGAAATAAGACAATTTCATGTAAAAGACGGTTTCCATTACTTCTGACTTGCCTCATGGCTTTATTTGGTTAGCAGCCAAACACTGGGAGGTCACAGCTTAAAGTAAATGCCAACATATCCAATCAACAATGAAATGAAAACTACCCCAGGAATTTTTCCATTTAAGTAGCCCCAGCAGAGAGGAACATGTGCTTGGAGGAGGTGCCTGAAGGTATAACCTGAAGTTACCCATTGAAAGCAGGAAAGTCCTTTGAAATCTATACATTTTAACAATAAATTTCTTTTTGGTGTTTGACTTGTTTGCACATCACAATTTATTGTACGTAAGATAAGATTGTGTGTCCTCAACTAAAACTGACACCCAGGAAGATGCACTATGATGATCTGATCTATTGTCCTGTGAGTTTCTGGCAATCACACAGCCTTGGGGGTCACACTGCCTGGATTTAAGTCTTTGCACTTACTGTCCATATGACCCTGGACAAGTCACATATCTCCGACCCTCAGTTTCCTTATCTCTAAAAAGAGAATAATGATAGGAACTTCCCCATAGGTTTATTATATAAGAATTAGGGGGATAATCTTTGTAATTTGTAACTTTTCTTACATAGTCTCAAGCCACTTGACATTTTTTTTAAGATTTTATTTATTTATTTTCAGAGAGAAGAGAAGGGAGGGAGAAAGAGCAATGTATGGTTGCCTCTCACATGGCCCTCATTGGGGACCTGGCCCGAATCAGATGCAAAAAAGCTCAATAAGTGTTGCCTATTATTTTTTGCATCAGATGCAAAAAAGCTCAATAAGTGTTGCCTATTATTACACCATTCACAGAAACACATAGGGATTCCCACCCCATTTAAATATGATCCAGGGCCAAAGCCAATGAATTAATTCACTTTAAGTTGCTTTGCTGTACATGTAGAAAACAAGATAAATTTGCCTTGTGACCTGAAGTCTCATTGTATTGCTAAGGTGGAACTAATGCCCTTAGTTTGGTTATTCCCCACTGTAGCAGACTTTTCAATTAAATTACAATATATGCTTAGCATGTAGTAAAGGCATGCTTCAGAAAATCTAGTATTACTACTTTCAAGGTAAAGATAGCTAAAAGTTCACTGTTATCTTAACTGAGCAATGAAAGAGAAGTGAGGAAACCGTATTATGACTGACTACAGGTAAGTAAGTAAACAGGATGTCTAGTGAACTCATTTTTGCTCTAGTTATCATCAGAAAACCTGTTTAATACACAGGAAGAACACAAAATGGAGCCATAAGTTCTCAGACTCATTACTTAGTTTTAGTGGCTCTCTTAAAACACATGTAATCATAATTTCAAGATTTGAATATTCAGCAGGTTTGTCTGTCTTCTTTTATGACCAAATATTTGTATATTTAAATGGCTCATTAAGAATTCTCTATTGAAAGGAAACCAAATGCTTTCATTAACACAATTCCATTATCTGACATTGTGAGAATGTGTCTAGCCTTATCTGGAAGAAAAGTTAAAAATGACAAAGACAGAATTACATAAATTATTTGACTAAATGACCACCCTGCTTGTAACAACATCCAAATTGTTTTCTAGCTTCTAATATACGTTATACCTAGTTCTTTGGAAAATCTTCCTGAAAATACTTATAATATTCCCCCAATATTAGTGATACTCTGCTATCTGTAATCACACCTGTGTGTATGTGTGTGTATGTGTATATATATATATATATATATATATATATATATATATATATATAGGCTGTATTACCCTCTGCTGACTTTGGGCAAATTTATCAGCTCTCTTTGCCTCAGTTTCCTCATCTGTAAAAGGAGGATAATAATAGTACCTACTTCACAGAGACATAGGGAGCTTTAAATAACATAATACATGTAAAACGCTTACAACATGGTGGGTATTCAGTGAATTCTAACTTCCTTAATAAATTTATCTTCTCCAGGAATGCATATCCAATGGAACTTTGTTCTTAAAGTCTTTTATTTCCTTTAGAGCTTTACTCGGCTTATCTTACATTTTTGTGTGTTTTTTGATAAACATAATAGAGTCACACTGGTCATTTCTTATCTGTATGCACACGCCTTCTTTTCCTAAGTATTTTTTTTTTAATTTCCTAGGACAGGGACCGAGATAGTTTCTTCTGTCTAACCTTCCATTCTTGCACAGAGTATTGCTACGCACAAGAACACACTTAGTATTAATAAGTTAACTTCTCGAACAAATGAACTGTTGGTTTCCTGATGGCAGGACTATTTTCAATTACTGCTGAAGTAAATAACATTTTTAGCCTTTAATTACATCCTCCTTGTATTTAACAGTTGTCCCCTAAATATACCAAGTTTCCTGATGCATAACTGCCATGCAGCAAATCATGTTAGTTTAGTACATTTTCAGTATTTAAAGAATTAGTGTTTTAGCAACCAACTTCTCAAAAGGAGCACCTCACATATGTTATTAGTAGCTAGCAGGCCATGCATACTCCTCAGAAGAAAACTTCTGGATTCTAATGAGGATCCACATTTAATAGTAAATTAAAGTGTCTGTTTACAGCCCTGGCTGGTGTGGCTCAGTAGATTGAGCGCCAGCCTGGAAACCAAAGGGTCCCCAGTTCAATTCCCAGTCAGGGCACATGCCTCGGTTGTGGACCAGGTCTCCAGTTGGAGTCGCACAAGAGGCAACCACACATTGATGTTTCTCTCCTTCTCTTTCTCCTTCCTTTCCCCTCTCTAAAAGTAAATAAATAAAATCTTTTTAAAAATGTATGTTTACTTAACCCTTGTGTTTCATTAACATAGCTCTCTATAACTGGGTTCTGCATCTGCAGATTCAACCAACCATGGAATAAAAATACTTGGAAAAAAGTTTCAGAAAATTCTAAACCATAAAACTTGAGGTTCCCATGAGCTGAGCACTCTGCTGAATCCACGTGAATGAAGTGACGTGTAGGCACACCCTGCTGTGTAGCCTCTGTGCCCACACGGGCTTTGTGCAAATACTGTGCCACTTTATATAAGGGATTTAAGCATCTGGATTTGGGGGCAAGGGGAAACTGCATTTTGTTTCATAAGACAAGATTTCTAGAAAATAATCTGATTTTTAAACAATACACATGTGTCAATTTTAACACTAAAAAGAAACAAATAAGGCAACAATAAATAGCATCGTTTGAAATTTGGGTTGTTATTTAGTCAAGCTAGGTTTATATAGAGGGTTTGAGTACTGCCAATGACTGCTTTTGCAGTGTAGGAACTAGCTTTTGCTTGAGCGGCACTCAGAAAGCCTGGTCTGAAGCATCCTCATACGTACACTGGTGCATAAAAACATGTACCATTTGCCATCTATGCATGCCTTATTCTTATACAAAGTTATTCTTTCCCAAACATGGTACTTTGTTGGGACACTAAAACATTATCAGAGGCAGCGCTGATAATGCTGACAATCCAACTACTTTAAACTTTCCTTCATTTGAATTGTTTTTTCCCCTCTTATAAGGAAACTCATCATTTTTTCTATTAACTTGTACAGCTCTTTTTAATCTTTCTTTTGTTTTGCTTTTTAAATTTCTTTAAATGTTCAATTACATTTGACATGCAATGTTATGTTAGTTTCAGGTATACAGCATAGTGATTACATATGTATACACTCTACAAAGTTATCAGCCTGATAAATCTAGTACCTATCTGAAATATACATAGTTATTACAATATTATTGACTTTATTGTACAGTTATTTTTAATGGAAAAAATGGCTTGCTGCTAGAAGCTTATATTGCCTGGAAAATGAAGATCATGAGTGGAGCAACTATTCTTCTGAAAAGTTCACTTTCACCTTTGTTGGAAAAACTTAAGCCAATCCTACAAATATCTGTTTAGATTTCATCATATACTTTTTTTCCCTGTGCTAATTTGTGATAATTTGGAGAAAATGTTGCTTGACTATAAAATCTCTAGGCATATTGAATTTTCTGCAAATGATGCGTACATAATTAAGGTGCAAATGATGTACATTTGCTTATAAGTTTACAATATGCTTACCAAGAAATTCTGTTTAATCCCATAAAAGTCATATGCTTACAGGACTGTAATATAAAATCAGTGGACTGAAGGTATCATAACATAATAAAAAAAGGAATGCAAGTTTCAGACAGATAGCTATGACAACTGATAAAGTAGTCTAGTAACTATTCCTTTTTTGCATTCCTACCATCATTTCACTATTTCAGGCCATTGTCAGCCCATCTGGACCATTTACCTCATCCTCTTCATTTACATCCTACCTCAAGCTGTGAAAGGAACTTGTCTAAAATGACATTTTCATCATGCCATACCCCATCTTGAAAATCTGCAGAATGGTGTAGGAAAGAGAACAGCAACATTTAAATGAATCTTGGTCATATCATGCAGCCTTTGGTAAGTAATTTTAGAGACCTTAGCTTCTAGAGTCAAACATTCCTACATTTACCACTTGCTAGCTGTATGGCCTTGGAAAGTTAATTAAGCTCACTAATGCATAGTCTTCTTATTGGTAACATGTGGAAAATAATATATAACTAGGACTTTTTAGTTGGAAGCAACATAAATCAACTCTGGATATCTCACACAAAATTGAATTTATTGGAAAAATAACAGGTTCTCACAGAATCTGTGGGAGGCTAATGAGTCAGGTCAGGAAACAGGCAGGAACTAGAGTGTGTCTGGCTACATAGGAAGCAGAAAACACAGCAAGGGTTTCATGACCAGAACAGTCTAATGATGATGTTAAGGATGAGATAAACCGGAACTCAGTCATTTTAAATTTAATTTCTTGTCCCTCATTATAGAAGGGTAAGGCCTGCCGTTGTGTTGGGTTGGCCAAAAAGTTCGTTTGGTTTTTTCCACATGATGGCTCCAGTAGCGTAGCACTTAGTTGCCTTTTACTTTTTTTAAAACCATTTTGTTAGATTGTATTGGGACAGCTGTCATATCACCATGCACTTCAAAAAACATCAAAATTGGTGAATTTTTGTGTAGCCATTTTAATATTGATGATGGAAGAAAATAAGCAACATTTTCAGCATATCATGCTTTATTATTTCAAGAAAGGTAAAAATGCAACTGAAACATAGAAAAAAGATTTCGGCGGTGTACGGAGAAGGTGCTGTAACTGATCAAAGGTGTCAGAAGTGGTTTGTGACATTTCATCCTGGAAATTTCTCTCTGGATGATGCTCCATGGTCAGGCAGACCAGCTGAAGTTGATTGTGATCAAATCGAGACATTAGCTGAGAACCATCAACGCTATACCATGCCTCAACCTATCTTTTCAAATTTAAATTTCTCCCAAATTCTCTGTGTAAAACCTGAATTCTCATCTCTGCCCTTTTTACTCAGTGTATTTTCCCTCCCTGAAATGCTCTTAGGCTCTCTCACTTTTTCCCAACTCATCTTTTCTAAAGCTCAGTTTAGCTTTTTTTTTTTTTTGATCCTTGAATCAGAAAAATTCAGGGATCAGAACAAAGTTTTCTGATTCATCATCATTTCTTAATTATGGATTGCTTCTTGAAATCTTTTGTGAATGGTAGTCTTGTATGGTCCAACCCTTCATTTGTCTTACTTATTTCTTCCAGCTAGATTATAAACTCCTTGAGAAGATAGAGCATGTATTAAATATTTGTTTCCTTGATGGCACTTCCAGCATTATGTACATATTAGGTGTTCATAAGCTTGTAATAAATGAATGAAATAAATGTGAGTTATTAATGTAAATCAGCATTCATTTACTGCTACCTACTGTATACTCAGCATTGTGGTAATTCTTTTAAAAGTACAGAAAAAAATCCACAAAAGTTGCTTTGATTTAGGTTCCAGTCTAATTTAGGACAGAAAAAATAAAGACATGAAGCACCCCAGAAGCAATTACATTAATACACAAAAAGTAGCATGTGAAAATGTTATATTTTAGTGCTAAGAGTATCGAAGATTTAAGAAGTAGGAATTAACTACATATATGTGAGGTACAAATAGATTGCCTTGTCTGGGACGAAGAGTTCATTTTGGAAAGAATAAGAGATGGTATTGGAGAACATGGCTTGGGGAAGACTTTGAAAGAGAATTTTAATATTTTAGATTTAATATAACAGAGAACAATAGTTTCATTAAATAAAATGTAGTCCATCTACATAAAGGAACACATCTGCTATTCATAGTAATGAATATTTTTTTACTTAGAAAAATGATCAAAATATACTTTTCAGTCATGAAATCAGATTACAAAATACTATATATATGAATGTAGTTTTTTTAAATAAAGGGGATAAATACACATTAAAATATCAGGAGTTATAATCAACAAGGCATTGGCAGTGTTTACATATAGATGGTATATTTCATGATTGCTTTTTGTTTAAATATTTTTTCAGCAGATAATTTTGCTTGAAAGAAACAACACATATGCATATATATGTATATATATATATATATATATATATATATATATATATATACACACACACTAAAAGATACTGTAGGTTTTCAAGGACAGTAGAGATATAGAAAATAGTACTTGAGGAAGATTTCTTTAGTATCTGTATATAAGGATCTAAAATCAGCAAGACATGCTAAGAATCTTGATTAGAGAGTGGAAAAGGCAAATTTAAGAGATGCTTTGGAGAAAAATTTGAGTAGATTTGTCATTTAATGTGGGGATAAAGGTAGTGAAGTTGAAAGCAACACTGGAGTTATGAGAAATACAGAAAATATCTATATCTATATAGATATAGATAGATATATATATGCACCACTAATAATTATGGGAAAATTGAGAGGGAAAGCTTGTTGAAGTAAGGGGTAGAGATGAGGGCTTAGTTAATTTTTACAGGTAACTGGGTATAGGAGATTAGAACTGGAAAAAGGTTTAGCCTTAAGAGCTGGAGATACAGGCTTGTGATTTAATGGTGTGTAAGGAGTTTTACTGTAGATGAAGAAGTTATGAAAATTACTACATCCAAACCAAGAGAATGGAATGTTTCTCAGTTTATTTAGATATTCTTTAACTTTTCTCAGCAACGTTTTGTGGTTTTTCAGTGTAAGTCCTTGCAAAACCTCTGAGCTGAATGAACTTGGGGTATGGACTATGGAGCAGCTACATGGCCTAATGCCATGCATTACTACTTTTTGTACCCCAGCATCAGTGCCAGCGTTTGGTCAGTGCTCTGCATTTTTGGCTATTGTAATAGGTGTGTAGAAGTATCTTCTTGCTGTTTTAATTTGCATTTCCCTAATGACATATAATGTTGAGCATCTTTTCACATACTTATTTGCTATCTTTTTGAAATGTCTTAACAGAGGAAAACGTTTTGAAAATATTCTCCAAAAACCTCTGCCATGAAACTTTTACTATTAGAATATAGTACAGTATAGGCTTCCGGCCAAGATGGAGGCATAGGTAGACACGCTGTGCCTCCTCGCACAACCAAAAGAGGAAAAACAGCAATTTAAATAAACAAAAACAGCCAGATCTGACAAAACTGAACTGAGTGGAAGTCTGACAACCAAGGAATTAAAGAAGAAACGTTCATCCAGACCGTAAGCGGGGCGGAGAGCGCGCAGCAAGGTTGTTTGTGGAGCAGTACCAGCAACGCTGCAGCTGCCGGAGAGGCCCGAGGCAGGTGCGCCTGGCCACAACGCGGCAAGTGCACTTGGGGAAACCGGGCTGAGACTGGTGGACCGGGCGGGCCCTCAATCTCGCGCAGATAAACCGGGAGGAAAAGCTGGGGAGCAGAACAGACCGCGCGGCCCACCAACGCAGGGAAATAAAGCCTCAAACCACCGATTGAAAACCCCTGTGGGGTTGAGGTGGCAGTGGGAGGAACTCCCGGCCTCACAGGGGAGTACGTTGGGGAGACGCACGGGGACTCGGAACTGTGCAGGCTCATCCACTCACCCCGGAGCCAGCAAAGTAGGGCCTAACTTGCTTGTGGGAAGCTGGGGAAGGGCGGAGAGCAGAGCAAGCGCCATTGTTCTCTCAGGCCCCGCCCCCACAGACAGCATCACAACACAAGGAGGTGGGCTACCCCGCCCCGGTGAACACCTAAGGTTCCGCCCCTTAAAGTAACAGGCGCACCAAGAGAAAAAAATGGCCCGAATGAATATATAGATCAAAGCTCCAGAAAAAATACAACTAAGCGACAAAGAGATAGCCAGCCTATCAGATGCACAGTTCAAAACACTGGTAATCAGGATGTTCACAGGATTGGAAGAAAGATGGTTGCAAATAGTTGAACAAATGAAGGATACAATAAAAGAAATGAGGGGAAATCTGCAGAGAACCAATAGGGATGAGAAGGAAACTGGGACTCAAATCAATGGAGTGGACCAGCAGAAAGAAAAAAACATCCAACCAGAAAAGAATGAAGAAACAAGAATTCAAAAAAATGAGGAGAGGCTTAGGAACCTCCAGGACATCTTTAAACATCCCAACATCTGAGTCATAGGGGTGCCAGAGGGAGAAGAGGAAGACCAAGGGATTGAAAACTTATTTGAACAAATAATGAAGGAGAACTTCCCCAAGCTGGCAAAGAAAATAGACTTCCAGGAAGTCCAGGAAGCTCAGAGAGTCCCAAAGAAGTTGGACTCAAAGAGGAACACACCAGGACACATCATAATGACATTACCCAAGATAAAAATTAAGGAGAGAATCTTAGAAGTAGCAAGAGAAAAGGAGACAGTTACCTACAAAGGAGTTCCCACAAGACTGTCAGCTGATTTCTCAAAAGAGATCTTGCAGGCAAGAAGGGGCTGGAAAGAAGTATACCAGGTCATGAAAGGCAAGGACCTCCATCCAAGAATACTCTATCCAGCAAGGCTATCATTTAGAATGGAAGGGCAGATAAAGTGCTTCTCAGATAAGGTCAAGTTCAAGGAGTTTATAAACACCCAGCCTTTATTGTATTAAATGTTAAAGGGATTTATATAAGGTAGAGGGGGATATCAACAGGGGAGTGGGAGGGGGAGAGAGAGGGAAAAGGTACAGAGAATACGTAGCATAAATGGTAGGTAGAAAACAGACAGGGGGAGGTTAAGAATAGTATAGGAAATGTAGAAGACAAAGAACTTATGTCTATGACCCATGGACAAAAACTAAAGGGCAGGGAATGGGGAGGGTATGGAGGCAGAGGGGAAGAAAGTGGGGAAAATGGGACAACTGTAATAGCATAATCAATAAAATATATTTTTTTAAAATTGAAAAAAGAATATAGTACAGTATAGATATCATACTGAACATTCTTAAGAGCTCTTTAAAAATGTATTTTCAAAATTCCAAGTGCCTTGTAAAATAAAGTACAATGGAGTCAGAAATTTAAGGTGAATTTAAGAAAAACTTAAAAGCCATGGTGGGATGAACCACCTGCAAATTTAATCCAAAGGACTACTTACCAATAGGTATTTTGATTTGGAAACACTCATAGTTTTGGATAAGTTACAGGGAGGCATGAATTGAACATGATCATAAATTGAAAAGGTAAAATAGCAATAGACTGAATTATCACACAGGATATTACTATGTTAAGGAAAATCAGAGATCTAGCTGTGAGTTTCCAGCAATGTCTAAGAAATTAGCAGACTGAAATATTTCAGTCCCAACCCAGTGGTGGAGGTGGGTAGGTATAGCAAATTAAATTTGAGGCAATAATCAGTAAGAATATCTACTGACTCCTTTTGTAGTGATTCCAGGCCTACCATGGTAATTTATAGTTACAGTTTAGTTGTGTATGTATATTATTGAATAGATTCAGAATATGGTGGTTATCAAACTGAACAGCCCTGCGTTTACAATATTTCCCATTATAGACAAATAGATAGGCATTCTAATTTATACTTGGTATCTTGTGCCTTTATAGTTAGTTTGGCTTAGCCTACATAAACCTGATACTGCTAGCATACTGACAGAAAAATAAATAGTGTCTACATGGAAAGAAACAAATATTATGGCTGTATGGAATGGAATGTGGGTGACGCCATCCATCGATTTGCAATCAATAAAAGAAAGGTAGTGATGCAGAATATGCTTATTTTTCCCATTTATTTCATTGTTTCTGGTTTAAATTTTCCCCACGGCAATGATGTTCCGTCTTTGATACTATAATAATCTGAGGAAATTATTAAAATTAAAAATTTCTAGGTCTCCTTCTCAGATATTCTGATACAGTTGAGTTGTGACGGAGCACAGATATCTATCCACATTTTAAAAAATACCCTATATGTTGTTAATCTTGACGGTTTGTGGACTATACCTTGAGCAGCACTATTTCACAGAGAATGTTGTGATCTTTAAATAAGCCTGTGATTCTTCAAGTGTTCATTGCTGGGCAAAATTTCACGGGTTTCTGTTAGGTTTCTGCTAACTGGTTAAATCGATAGCCAGTCCCAGGCTGCTGATTGGTTAGGACTGTGTATGCCAATCACAGAGAGCATTGAGGAAGTTAACATCAGTTGTAGATGGAAAATGGCTTTGGGGCGCTATGATTGGTCAGTTCCATGTATGCAAATCTAACTGAATAAGTTGCTGGGTAAAATTTCATCGTTTTCTGTTAGGTTTCTGTTTACTGGCTAAATTGATAGCCAGTTCAAGGCCGCTAATTGGTCAGTGCTCCATATGCAAATGACAGAGCACTGAGGAAGTTGCTGGGCAAAATTTCATGAGTGTCTGTTTACTGGCTAAATCGATAGCCAGTTCCAGGCAGCTGATTGGTCAGTGCTATGTACGCAAATCACAGTGAACATTGAGGGAGTTGACGGCAACTGTATATGAATAATGAATTTGGGGCACAGCTTAGGGAGGACAAAATGGTTGCCAACTTGGCAAGGAACCAACCTGTTTCAGGCCACTGATTGGTCAGTGCTGTGTATGCAAATCACAGAGAGTATTAAATAAGGTAATAGCTGGTGTATATGGACAAAATGGCTGATAACCTGACAGGAGACTGTTGTCTGTGTTTGTAAGCAAAAACAGAAACATTGTTTCAGGGTGCCTTCCCTTTTCAGAAGCAGAAGCAACTATGTAAGTGATGTTGCCAAATAGGCACCCAGGAGCCTAGGAAATATTATTCCCTTCCTTAATATCCATTATAAACCCTTTCCTCAAATATCAGCGATCTAGAATGGCCACCTCCAATGAAACAATCTTAAGTAAAGTCAATGTTGGTCATTCTAGGTTGCTCATCAAAGGTTAGGGACAACAAAGAAGGTAGAAAATTGATTCCTTAGATTGTTTTGGATTGTTAAATTATTTTCAATATAGCTCTTTTGATAATTTACTTTGTCAATTTGAAAGCACTACAGAAATATGAGTCCAGGTGTTGGGGCAGAATTTTTTTTTTAACTTTTTGGTTTTAAGGGCGTTTCCACATGCTAAGACTGCTGCTCAGCAACTGGCATGAGAAAAATGAAGTGTGGTGGTAGAAAACAGTGGAACAGTGAGACTTGGCGAGGAGGTGGGTGGTAACGGGGTAGCCACGGGGCTTCTGGAGAGTGGTGAGGCTTAGGTGAAGCCTCGCAAAGCTTGGGGGAAACGCGGAGACCTGAGTTGATACCTCACAAGGCTGGTGGTGGGGGATGGCGAGGCTTGTGTGAAGCCTCGCGAGGTTTTGGAATAATGGCGAGGCTTGAGTTGAAACCTCCTCTGGAAGCTGAGGCAGGTAGCAAGGCTGTGTGAAGCCTCGCAAGGCTTGGGAGGAGGCTCGTGGAGAGCGGCAAGGCTTGGGTGAAGCCTCGCTAGGCTTTGAGAGAATTGCGAGACGTGGGCAAAGCCTCATGAGGCTTGGGGGAAATGGCGAAGCTCGGGTTGAAACGTCATGAGGCTGGAAGGCGGTGTATGGAGGTCTGGGGGCGGTGAGGCTTGAATGAAACCTCGCAAGGCAGTAGCAGAACCATGAAGTACAACCATAGACCGGTTTCTAAAACACTGCCACTGGTTTCGTCGCTTGCTTGTAATCCTTGTTGATCTAGTATTTTTCCCGTATCTTTTGGCCTGAATAGTTTGCCTGATACCTAAATTAAGAGGTTGGCTCCTGGATTGCATTCTGAAAAATGGCTTAGAAACTTTCTCTCTCTCCCCCCCCTCTTAAAAATTAATATATTTTGCAACTTTTTATTAGGAAGTTTTCAAGCACGTAGAAAACTTGAAAGATTTTTGCAGTGAACACCTATATACCCACACTCTAGAGTCAGGAGTTTTTATCAATTTGTTACATTTGTTTTCTCTGTTCTGTTGCACAATTTGAAAGTTGCAAACTTCATGATGCTACATATGCAACTATCTCAGCACGCATCTCTTAAAAATATGAGAATTATCTTCCATAATCTGAATATTATAACATTTAAGGTAGTTAAAAATAATTCTCTGATATCATCTAATACCCATCAGTATTTGCTATTCTTAGATGTCCACTGAAAATCGAAACAGCCCTGGCCAGTGTGGCTGGTTTAATTCCCAGAGGACACATGCCTAGGCTGTTAGTTCGGGCTGATGGGGGTGTGTAGAAGAGTCCTCATTTCTCTCTCCCATGATGTTTCTCTCCTTTATTTCTCTCCCTTTCTCCTCTAAAATGAGCGTGTCTTGCCCTGGCTGGTGTAGCTCAGTGGATTGAGCGCCGGCTGCAAACCAAAGGGTCGCCAGTTGGATTCCCAGTCAGGGCACATGCCTGGGTTGCGGGCCAGGTCCCCAGTGGGGGCCTGTGGGAGGCAACCACACACTGATGTTTCTCTCCCTCTCTTTCTCCCTCCCTTCCCTTCTGTCTAAAAACAAATAAATAAATAAATGTTTTTAAAAAATAAAATGAGCATGTCCTTGGTGAGGATATTTTTAAAAATCTTTTTTAACAGCCTTATTTGGGATATAATTTTCATTTTAATTGCAGAATTCAATGATTTACTCAAAATTTGCAAAAGTTACACAACCATCACAATAATCTAATTTTAGAACATTTACATAACTCCCAAAAAAAACCCTCACATATATGTTTTTTTAATTGAATCAGAATAAAATCAAGGTTCACACATGGCATTTAATTATATGTCTCTTTAAATCTTCTAGAGCAATCTTCATTTCTCCCCATGTAATTTTAGAAAAGATCAGCTATTTATTTTATAAAACATCCCACATTTTTGACTTAGCTATATGTTTTTTTATTATATCATTGAACTTGTTTCTCCAGATCCTCCACACCTAGTATTTTCTATTAAAGTCTTGATTAGTTCATTCTGACATATTTAAAATAAAGCCCAGATTTGTTAATTATCTCCCTCCTCTAAAATGTTAAGCTTCATGAAGTCATGGACTTCATCTATATTGTTTAACACTAGTGCCTGGCTTATAGTAGGATCTCAATAAATATTTGTTGAGTAAATAAGTGAATCACCTACATTCAGATTATATATGTTATGCCATATAGATTCAACCTTAGTTTAAGATATTTGTCCATTTTAAATTATATTATGGTCAAACTAAAGCTATAGAACTATGATTTATTTTCTGATATTTACTAATCTAGTAATTGAGACTGATGAAAAGCAAGTTTTCTTCTATTTCAGTATGCCATAAACATCTTAGGTCTTTCTCTAATTTTTAGGATGTCAGATTTATTTCCATGATTAGGGATTTCATGATCAAACATTTTGGAATAAATTAAGCCAAATATGCCCTGGCTGGTGTAACTCAGTGGATTGAGCACGGGCTGGGAACCAAAGGGTCCCGGTTCGATTCCCAGTCAGGACACATGCCTGGGTTGCAGGCCGGGTCCCCAGTGAGGGCCATGTGAGAGGCAACCATACATTGCTGTTTCTCTCCCTCTCTTTCTCCCTCCCTTCCCCTCTCTCTGAAAATAAATAAATAAAATCTTTTAAAAAATTAAGCCAAATAGATTACAAGGTTTTGATAGGGCTGTTTATCAGAAAATGTTAAGGGATTGCATAAGTAATCTGTATGCTCGTATTCAGGGCTGTTGGGGATTTCAATTTAGAATTGACTTCTTCAATAGAGAAAAACAGGTATCTAGAGTTACTGAGTTTGGAGTAAATCAAACAAATATACTGGAATACTCAGATCCCTGATTCAGGTAATTATGTATAATAATTATATATTATTTCAGTGTCAGTCAAGAATGAAAAAGATTCAGGGGAGCCTAGGTGAAAACAGCTGACTTCCTAATGTGCAGCTTTCCTATATTCCTGAGTACTTACTGCATGACAACTGCTGCTGGCAATGTTATAATAAATAGGTAAAAACAACTGATATGACGTATTGTTAAGTGTCAGGTTAGCAATTTCTGTGACTCAGAATATGTGCCAAAGCAATGGATATAGCATGGTTGTCTGGGCAATGTTACAGCTTTTACCCTTTAGGGATCTGCAATCCAGTGAGAGGAAAGGAAATTACAAATGACTATCTATGAATATAAACAGCAGAAACACACCACCACATAAAGAAACAAAGATAGATAGTAAGAAATCTGGGATATAAAAGGAAGAAACTCTTAGTAGAGTGTATAGATTATCCAGATTGATTTGGATAGTTTACATTAACTTTTTGCTGATTATAGTTAATGCCTTTCTTTAAGCATCCCTACACTTGCAAGTATGAAGAAAGAAGGGAAAATTTGAAATTAGTCCATTTCAGCAGACCTGGTAATCAGGTTGGGTAAGGAAAGAAGTTGAAAATAATAAATGCTTTTGAGTTTTCCATACATTTCCATTTTCCAAAACTATCCTCATTCTCATAAAAATTAGTTGTATCCAGCCACAATGTAATGCAGAAAAGTACATTGACTAGTTAAACTAGATTTTCATCTCCACTCTTACCCCAAGAGAGATTTATGTGTCATGTGTCTGAAACTTTTAGATTTATAGGACAAATTAATGAAACACCTGTTTCTATGGTCTAATTTATAGAAAGTTATATTTTCAACCAATTAAGTTTTATAATATTAACATAAGACTCTCTCCTGCCCTTTGAGGGTAGTATTTGTCCTGTGACCTTCTGAAATTTAAGGATAGATATGCAATTACAAATGGCCATCTTACTTTCATTAGAGTCCTCAGCTAGAATTTGCAGTCACTCTTCATATTATAACATTTTTTAATAATGCAGGCTTTAAATAGGGCTGCTAAAGTTTCAGTCTTGGTTCTAGCACATACTAGCTATACGACCTTGAACAGATTACTTAAACTTCCAGAGACTGAATTTCCTCATCTGTCAAATATGAAAAATAATAGAACCTACTTCATGGAGTTATGAGAATTAAATGAGATAATTCACGTAAACCACTTGGAACAGTATCTGTTCAAGGTGAATACTGAAAAATTGTAATCATTATTACATGATTCATAATAATAGTCATAAGAATGACAAGTCTTTACATTTATATAGACTTGCACAGTTTTCAAACCATGGCCAAAGAGTATTTCATTTGAACCTGGGGGCCGGAGATGGCATTGTAAAGAGAAAGATCATATATCAACTCAATTTTCAGAGATGAGAACTGAGACGCACAGAGGTTATATGATTTGTAGGAGAGCACTCAGCAATAAATGGGGGAGCTGGGTCTTCAACTCTAATGGTAATGAACTCTGATGATGATTTGCTGCATCAGTGAAGTTAATATAGTCTTCTTAGGGAATGTTCCTAAGATACTTTGCCTTTATCAAGGCAACTCATCCTCAGTGCTCATTCTTCAATAGAGAACTCTTTTTTTTCTTCCTCTGAGGATGAATTCACGTAGTTTTTCAAGTCTGGCCAATCATGGAACTGTAGTCCCCTTTAATTCCAGCATAGTAAAGTAACAGCAGTACAAATTTGCAGTTTGTGATGCTCTTGAGCACACCATACTATTTCCAATAAGTGTCTATATTTTGATTATTGTAATAAATACGTCTGTGTACTCTTGTCTTTGGATTTTTAGGAAATGTGACATGCAAATGTGCCCAGCTTCAGTAACTAACTGTGATGCTTTTAGCTATTTCATGGCCAGTATATTCATATATATGCACATCACATGAAATTCTCTGCTTTTTAGGAATACATTTAATTTAGGAATTACATGGGGATGACAGGGTACAGAAGGTAGTAATTGAAGCATAAATATATGTGTTTTAAACTATGTTCTTTGGGAAAATAGAAGGAGTTCCCCTGGTACTTTACTTCCTATGCTTACCTTATTTTTTTGTAAGTAGTTAAAAGAGATGGCAAGTGTATCCTGGCACAACTAGATCCTAGGGAAAAGTTCACAGATTTTAAACTACAAATCAATTTGGATACACACTGTGTTGCCTCAAAACACATCTCATTATCCTCTAATAAAAATATCACTTTAACACTAAAATGTAGATAAAATTATAAAGAATAAGTGGAAGGTGCAGTTCTATCTCACTTTGAAGTCTAGTGATGAATAATGCACTCTCTCCTGGTCAAGTGTGGATGGAATACATTTTATATGCTCAGTAAAAAAAAAAAAAAAACACCCGCTGATGTACCAAGCTTAGTGACTTGAGGGATCTTGTCAGGGTTTCTACAAAATTCACATTGAGACATTTGTTAAATAGAAACTGGAACAATGGGGAGAAGATATGTGGAAAACCTTATTGTTGAGGTGTAATTTCATAGTAGTCATGGAACATAGATGGAAAGAAAAATGAATTCATTTACCTTTGGCTCAGGCAAGATGGCCCCTTGAATAGTAAACTTGGAATTTATGGTGCTCCTAGGACATCTTGCTTATATCATCCATAGCTACATCTTACCACATGTAAACATACATTATAAGTAAAAATCAGTTCTCAAGCAAGACTCAAAAAGTCACTAGGGAGTATCCAAAACTTAACAAATGCACTAACAAAATAAGTACCTTCTTGGCAAATAGTTGAATTTGGTCCTTACGTATATTTACAGAGGGTTTCTTGACACTGGCACTATAAATAATAGCATTATTTTGTTCATAGCTTCTTTTTTAATAAAGATTTTTATTTTTAGAGAGAGGGGAAGAGAGGCAGAGGGAGAGAAACATCAATGTGTGGTTGCCTCTTGTGCATCCCCTACTAGGGACCTGGCCCACAACCCAAGCATGTGCCCTGACTGGGAATTGAACTGATGACCCTTTGGTTCACAGGCTGGTACTCAACCCACTGAGCCACACCAGCTAGGGCTGTTCATGGCTTCTTGGCTAGGACAAAATGCTAAAGGAGCAAAGCTAGTTCTTCTGAGAGCCTTTGCCCTTTTCTTTAGAAGATACTGTTAGACTTTTCACACAGTTTTCGAAGTTTATGCAGGAGAGATTCATTTGCATGACTTGAGAAGTAACTATAGCATGGACTATGTTGATGGTGAGTCAGCCACATCACCTAGATGTCACATTATAGTCAGCACTGCATACTGTCTCTAAATAATTTATATTTGTCATCCAAATGCCAAATACTGAGTTCAGACTTAATATATTATTGAATTAATTAAAATATTTCATATATTTCCTAACTGTGCCTGCTAAGAATGCCTAGCAGCAATGATACCCCAATAGGAGTCTAGGGTTAATGCAGGGGATCCACAAAATGATCCTAGAGTGTCTTGTTGAGTCTGAAAGTAAAGATGTGCTTAGGAAACAAAATGATAAGGGTATGTTAAAGGGACATAGGAACAAACTGAAAGAACCCCCAAAATGTAAAGCAGGAATAATTTTAGCAACAAAATAAAGTAGTGTTGAAATATTATCTAAAGTACCCAGCTGGTGTAGCTCAGTGGATTGAGTGCAGGCTGGGAACCAAAGGGTCCTGGTTCAATTCCCAGTCAGGGCACATGCCTGGGTTGCGGGCCAGGTCCCAAGTGAGGGCCATGTGAGAGGCAACCATACATTGCTTTCTCCCTCTCTTTCTCCCTCCCTTTTCCTCTCTCTAAAAATAAAGAAATAAAATCTTAAAAAAAAGAAAAAGAAATATTATCTAAAGTATAAAATCATACTCATGATCCATACTGATGTGAATAAATGACTTAAAAATAAATTAATGCAGATGAATAGACAAATCACCCATACATACACACGAATTCCAAATAACTTATATAGATATTCCCTCCTCAAGAATGTGGAGCATTAGTCCTTATTCCTTTCATGTGTACTACACATAGTGACTTCCTTCCAAAGAATATTATATGGAAAAGGGAAAATAATCTTACAGTGGAGAAAGCTGACAAATAGTACCTAAGTCAGGTGATCAATGTTAAAAGCAGTGATAAGTCACTTAAGTATATACCCTTGACATATGATTACCCTTGTAATGAAAATAGTACTTTTTAAAAAGATTTTATTTATTTATTTTTTAGACAGAAGGGAAGGGAGGGAGAAAGAGAGGGAGAGAAACATCAATATGTGGTTGCTTCTCATGTGGCCCCCACTGGGGACCTGGCCTGCAACCCAGGCATGTGCCCTGACTGGGAATCAAACTGGCGACCCTTTGGTTTGCAGCCCACGCTCAATCCACTGAGCTACACCAGCCAGGGCTGAAAATAGTACTTTACACGTGTTTTTCTTCCCAAGAAATTACAACCTAACTCTAACTATCAGAAAAACATTAGACAATCCCAACTTGAATACCATTCTAAAAATGAATACCTGATCAGTATTTCTCAAAACAATCAAAGTCATTAAAACCAAGAAAATTCTGAGAAACTTCCAAACTAGAGGATCGTAGGAGACATGAAGACTAAAAGTAATGTGGTATTCTGGATAAATTCTTCAGACAGAAACAGGACATTAACAAAAAACTAAGGAAATTTGATTAAAGAACGGGCTTAATATTAATGTGTCAATATTGGTTCATCAGTTGTGTTCAATGTTCCATATCAACGTAAGACATTAGCAAAAGAGGTAATGGGGTGCAGAGGATATAGAAATCATATGTATTATATTTGGATGTTTTCTGTAAATCTAAAACTATTCTAAAATTAAAAGATTGTTTCTAAAAGCATTTTCATTTATTACCGTAAAAACTAAACGATAACAATGCTTTTTTAAATATAAAATCCAAAATGTATTACTATATTAAGGGGGTGAAGTATTCTCTTTTTTAAATAAACACAGCTAATATTTATACTTAGAGCTTCTACCCTCTCATAACCATTCTTTTCTCATGTATTTGTAATATTTTGTTACTGCTATAAGTGTTCTGATATAATCCTTAAGATGGTAGTGACTGCCCTCTTTTCATTTGACAGTTCTGTGGGAGGAAGAAAGAGGAGGTAGCATTTTGAATTCCACACCTTTTCCCTAGAATGACAAATGCTGAATGACACAACTATACTAGAGGGAATTCACACAAGGAGAATGGTTTCAATGCATCACAACTTTCCATCATGTTGATTCTAGTCAGGATAAGAGCAATAATTCCTCTCTCAAAAACAGTCGTGTCAACAGCTAGAATAGAATGTGTTCATGGTTGACTTTTATTTAGAAGAAAGGTTATCATATGACATATACTTGCTAGACCTAGATATTTTCAGGAAATTGGAAAATATTATTAAATTTCTCCATAAACCCTCATTGTCTCTTATTTGGCGTTGGAACTAGATTGTGGTGCAGCTGTTCTCTATGGTATGAAGGGGAAAAACAAGGTATTGTTAGCATATATGTGCAGACTGTTATGATTTTATAATGTAGTAACTCATTGCTATCGTAGATTCTTTAAGTAGCTTTATAAGAGGCATTTACTTTAGTAGCATGATACTTAAACTTATATTAGCTAGTATGAAAGAGAACACCCAATTTCTTTTTATGGGGGCCTTATCCAAAGATGCAGGCCTTTATAGAAGAGTTGGGTCCTTCAGATGAAGTCTTAGAGCAATTGCAAACTATTTTTTAAAGGATTTTCAACTGAAGTGCATACATATGTGAGAATTTGTCTACAGTTAGACATATCATTGAAAATTCAATTAAATGACTTGGAAAATATAGTATGTCTCTAAAAATAACTAGCCTTAGTGATATTTACAATAGAAATTATACTGTGGAACATTCAAATATGCCTTTAATGAAGTTTAATTCATATTGAGTTTTACCTGAGCATGTTCAATGAAAAATGGCATAAGAGACTTTTTCAGAGTGGTGACAGAGTAGGTGGATCTTGTGTTCACTTCCTCCCTGAATCAAACTGGAAATATAACTAAATTGGAGAACAATCACCCTGAATGGCCAACTGAAGACTGGTTGAAGGGGAATTTTATAACCAAGGGTTTGAAGAAGAAGACACATTGAGACTGCACCTGCACAGCAGCTGCCATACTATGGCTAAGGTTGTTCCTCACAGTCAACCAGACTGAGGGTGGATCCCACATGCAAATAGGCCAACAGTAATCCAGATAGGAGGGTCCACAAAACCCACCCAAGGGACACACCTAGAGCACCCAGCTCAGGAGATCAAGGGGAATGCATCACTAGGTCCCATAGGACACCTGCTACATAAGGCCATCCCACAAAAACTAGGAATCATAGCAGATTCTATATGATACATAGAAACAAATACAAAGAGACAGCCAAAATGTGGAGTTAAAGAAAGAGGTCCCAAATGAAAGAAAAGGAGGAACCTCCAGAAAAAGAGCTAAATGAAATGGAGGCATGCAGTACATCAGATATAGAGCTCAAAGTAATGGTTATAAGGATGTTCAAGTAACTTAGTGAAAACTACAGCAGCATGAAAAAGGACATAGAAACAATGAAAAAGAACAATTCAGAGATGAAGAATTACATATCTGATAACAGGACTACACTGGGAGGAATAAAAAGTAAGTTGAATAAAGCAGAGGATTGAATCAGTGATTTGGAAGCCAAGGTAGAAGAAAACACCCAATCAGAGTGGCAAAAAGACAAAAGAATGTGAAATAATGAGTATAGTTTAAGGTAACTTTGGGACAACCTGAAGCATAACAATATCTGCATCATAAGGGTACAAGGAGGAAAGGAGAGAGAGCAAGTGATCGAGAAGCTACTTGAAGAAATAATGACCAAAAACTTCCCTAACCTGGTGAAGGAAAAGACACACAAATCCAGGAAGCACAGAGAGTCCCAAACAAGATGAACCCAAAGAGACCCACACTGAGACACATCATAATTAAAAGAGCAAAGGTTAAAGACAAACAGAATTTTAAAAGCAGCAAGAGAAATGCAGATAATTACCTGCAAGGGAGTTCCCACAAGACTGTTGGGTAATCTCTCAACAGAATCATTTCAGGCCATGAGGAATTGGGATGAACTATTCAAAGTGATGAAAAGCAAGGACCTACAACCAAGACTACTTTACCCAGCAAGACTATGATTTAAAATTGAAGGAGAATTAAATAGCTTCCCATACAAGAAAAAGCTAAAGAAGTTTGTTACCACCAAACCAGTATTATAAGAAATGTTAAAGGGCCTTCTTTAAGAAGTAGAAGAAGAAAAGAAAAAGAACCAGAATTAAAAGAATAAAATGATAATAAATACTTACCTATCAATAATTACTTTAAATGTAAATGGCTTAAATGCTGTGATCAAAAGACATAGGGTACCTCAATGCATAAGAAAGCAAGAATCATATATATGCTATTTACAAAGAGATCTACCTCAGAATGAAAGATACATAACTAAAAATAAAAAGATTGAAAAGACACTTCATGCAAATGGAAATGAAAAAAAAACCTTGGGTAGCAATATGTATATCTGAAAATATAGACTTTAAAACAAAAGCAATTTGTTTTAAAGTGTAAAATTAAGAGACAAAGAAAGACACTACATAATGATAAAAGGAGCAATCCAAAAAGAGGATAGAACTCTGATAAATATTTTTGCACCCAACATAGGAGCACATAAATATGTAAAGCAAATCTTGATCGACACAAAGGGAGAGATTGGCAGTAATACAGTTATAGTATGAGATTTCAATGCCCCATTGACTTCAATGGATGAATTCTCCAAACAGAAAATAACAAAAAAACAGTGGCCTTAAATAACACACTGGATCAGAAAGATTTAATTGATATCTTCAGAGCATCTCACCCCAAATCAGCTGAGTATACAATTCTTTTCAAGCACACATGGAACATTTTCTATGATAGACCACATGCTAAGACACAAAACAAGTCTATATATACAGAAGTCATATCAAACATCCTTTCTGACCATAATGGTATGAAACTAGAAATCAACAACAGGAAAAAAACTGAAAAACGCAAAGTCACGGAGGCTAAATAACATGTTACTAAACAATGAATGGGTTTACAGTGAGGTCAAGAAAGAAATCAAAATCAAAAGTTACTTTGAAACAAATGAAAATGTGAACACAATAACCCAACATTTATGGGGCACAGCAAAAGTAGTCCTAAGAGGGAAATTCATAACATTACAAGCTTACCTCAGGAAAGAATAAAATCTCAAATAAACAGTCTAACTTTACACTTGGGAACTGGAAAAAACAACAAATAAACCCTAAAAGTAGTAGAAAGAAGGGAATAATAAAGAGCAGATATAAACAAAATAGAGTCTAAAAAAACAGTACAAGAGATCAATAAAACCAAGAAGTGGTTCTTTGAAAACAAACAAGATGGACAAACCTTTAACCAGGCTCATCCAGAAAAAAGAGAGAGGACCCAAATAAATATTTAATACGATCAGAAATGAAAGAGGAGAGATCACAACTGACACTAAAAATATACAAAGGATTGTAAGACAATACTATGAACAATATATGCCAATGAATTGGACAGTCTGGAAGAAATGTATAAATTCCTAGAAACATATGATCTTCCAAAACTCAATCAGGAAGAGCCAGACAATCTGAATAGACAGATTACAACTAGTGAAATTGAAGCAGTAATAAAAAAAAAACTCCCTGGAACTTCCTCAGAAAATTGAAAATGGAACTGCCTTTCGACCCAGCAATTCCACTACTGGGATTATACCCTAAGAGCCCTGAAACACCAATTCAAAAGAACCTTTGCACTCCTATGTTCATAGCAGCACAATTCACAATAGCCAAGTGCTGGAAACAACCTAGGTGCCCTTCTACAAATGAATGGATTAAGAAACTATGGTA